>JAQPPZ010003323.1:0-144802 GCA_028583015.1 Wollemia nobilis | reverse complement strand
TTTATGAGTGCAAAAAATATTGAGTCTTTAACCTTTATCCATATGTTTCTATGACTAAACAAGATTCTGAGTGAAACTTGTTTGTGGTATTAAAGAGGTTTTCTGAAAGAGATTAAGTTGAGCTATGTATGCAAGTTTTGCAATTGTTTGAGTAAGCTTTTATGAAAGCTTAAGGATAGAGTTAAGCAAGCTTTGGTAAAATCTTGTGGGAAGATTTGAGTAAGTTCTAGAGGGGACTTAAGGACAGAGTTGTGTAAGCATTTGTGAAAGCTTACAAGAAGATTTGAGGTAAGTCTTGGAGAAAACTTGTTGAGCATATTGGAAAAGTTATAGGGAGGATTTGTTGGACAAATTTGAGGTAAGTCTTCATGAAGAATTGTTGAGCAGATTGGACAAGTTCTAGGGAAGACTTGTTGGAAATATTTGAGGTAAATTTTGGTGAAGACTTGTTGAGCATATTGGACAAGTTCTAGGGAGGACTTGTTGGACAAATTTAAGGCAAGTCTTGGTGAAGACTTGTTGGACATATTGGAGCAAGTTCTTGAGAGGACTTGTAGACATATTTGAGGCAAGTCTTAGATAAGACTTCAAACTAGATTGAGCAAGTTCTTGATAGAACTTGTAGATATATTTGAGGGAAGTCTTTGATAAGACATGAGAGTATAGTTTATTTATTGATTTATTCAAACTTTGAGTTAAGGCTTGGGGAATATCTAAGAAGAGTTGATTTGTGATTGGATCAAACTTTGTATTAAGGCTTGAGGACATATTTGAGGATATATTTTGGTGAAAATTTAAGGGTAGATTTGTGCTAGACCAAAGATAGACTTATGAGTAGATTTGTGCTAGACCGAGGACAATATTTAGTGTAGATTTGATACAGATATTGAGGAGAGCTGAGAGTAAGCTTTGGATGTGATAGAGCAGAGGATAGTAGTCTCTAGTGGATAGATATCCATTATCCAGTGTAGTGAGCATAGAGGGCTTATGAGTGAGGACAAAGATCTTCAATGGAGAGAGATCCAAAAGCCAGTGCAGTGGAGGCAATAGTCTTCTAGAAGATAACCAAAAGAGCAAAGGATAAGAAGTTCTCTTGCATATAGAGATCCACAAACCATAAAAGAGAAAAGAGTTTACTTTTGGATAGAGGTCCATGAACTTGAAAAGAATGTTGATGTCTCCTTTGTATAAAGGTCCATAAAAATTGTAATAGAGAAGGATTCCCAAGATATTTGTTGAGAAAATGTTAGTGAAATATTTTATTCGTGGAGTAGCCCACATTGGGTGAACCACGTTAAATTGGTGTTTCTATTATGTGTGATGATTTATGTATTGCTTTGATTATTGTTATTGATATTTCCATTGATAAATTGAATAATATTGTTTTGGAAAGAAAAGTAAAATTTGTTCTTATACTATTCACCCCTCTTCTCAATATAAGCTTGTGTTCTTCAAGGATATCATGGATGTTTTAGGTATACCTTATGTAAGAAGGATCTAGAAAGATAAAATTATTTACTTTTTTATTATCCCTTTGATTACATCTATTGGGGGTGCCTTTTCAAATGTATGAGAATCTATTAGGTAGCTCATTGTGGATTTTTAATCCTTAATACTACCACAAAACTCACAGGTTAAATATCATAGGATCAAATATAATATAGCCACAACACAATAATGTCGAGATAATGATTCGAGTAGAATAATATGATAAAATTAATATTTATGTGAAGGCTAATAATATATCAACTAAATTTCAATAATAAATAATAATATGAATGTAGATAGCTTGAATCATACAAATACAAAGCATGTAGCACAACTTACAATATTAATTATGCAATCATTATTACATCTTTCTCCTAAAAATATGATATGAACTTGCTCTTCTCTATATCATGATATCATGATATGATATCTATGGAGTACTATATAGAAATAGTAGAATGAATTTTTAGATACATGACTATTCCTTTCCATATGCTAATTCTCATGGCTCTTGGCTACTATACTTGAAACTTGCATACTTGATGAACACATAACTCTATATTGTATGCATACCTAGACCTTCTCTTTGCACACCCTAATCTAAAAAATATGTGCACATATTTACATTACATTTTTTCACTGTTACATATATGGCACTTATGCACATACACTAACCTTACATTTGTACACTCACTCACATGATACTTATTTATTTCTTGCACATTCACACTTACATGAAAGGGGAAGTAATACTAACACTCTAAAATATGACTTAAATCTAATATAATATTTACAAGTTGTACCATAGGGATACATTAGCATGTACAAAATGATATAATATACTCCAACACCCCCTTGTATTACAATAATTAGTTATTGAAGACTTTAGTCTTCAATCATGATCTTCATATTGATCTTCAATCTTTAAGTGATCTTGAAATGTAAGTGTTATTTTTCTTGAGCTCCATTAGGTTCTTATTTTACTTGATTGATTTCCACTTTGTGTTCATTACCATATTCATGTTATTCAATATTTGTAGCTTCAATATTATTGTGACTAGATTCTTGTATAAATATTTTTTCTTTGCCTTTGTTCTTAGAATCATATGATTCTTTCTTTTCCTATATAGAGACTTCTATTCATTCACTTAATGCATCATAATAGATTCCTAAGTTAGATGAATTTGTTTTACCAATATTGCATGAAGAATGAAACATTTTTTCTAGAAATGATTCATCAATTTCCACCTTATTAAGAGATGTTTCTTATTTTCTTCTTTATGAAACTTAAGTGTAAGCAATTCCATATACATTATGCTATCAATATCTAAAGTTATCTAAATACTATATATTTCCATCATCAATTGCTTCAACAATTCTTGTATGCAACTAGTATTCAAGAGTTTCAAAATTTTCATCTATAGCTTCACTATAGATTAACTTTGAGACTAAATCTATTTTCCCTTCAATTTTTTTGTCAAATTTTTAATTCCAAATTTTATTACATCTACTTTTTCTTTTCTAATAATAGAATCCATATTGTTATCCATAAGGTTTGTAGATTTTTATCCCTTTGAAATAGACATCCTTATGTCTCCTAATTTCAAAAAATTAATTCAAAGCTTCTAAATTAATTATTATGGAGTAGTAATCCTTGTCTCCCTAGTTTTATGTTTGCAAATTTATGTTTTCCTAAATTTGATGTTGAAAAACCTTTTGAATTCCAAATAAATAATTTAAAAAATTCAATTTTTATTTTTAAATCATTTCAAAAAAAGAAAACCAAATACATTTCAAAAAATTGAAAACTTTAAAATAAAACAAATGATTTCCTTTTTAAATAAATAAATAAATAAAACAAATTTGATTTGTTGTTACTCCAAACTTAAAAAATAAATTTAAAAAACTTTATAGATAACCTTATTACTCCTAATGAAGAATTAAAGTAACTTAAATAAATTCTATTCTACTTATCACTCCAATAAGCTTGAATAAATTTAACTCTTCATTAAATAAATCAATAACTATCAATTATTCCTACTTATCACTCCACACTCTTAATAAAGAAAATAAATTTAACCTTATAACTCCTAATATCACTTTGAAAAAATAAAACCTTAGAATATGAAAATCCTAAAATTATTTACTTTAAAACTCTTCTAGTTCTATGCACTTATCCACGATGTTGCTTTGTGAATATTGCACTCAGAATGACTTGTGCAGGGTTATGCATAAGGGGTCAGACTCGAAATGTACTTGTAAAAAATTGGCGAATCCATTTTGAAACCCTAGAAAATTTGTTTTGAAACCTTGGTGAATCCTAGCCAACCTCATGTTAGAGGAAATGGTGGATTACCTTATTTTTCATTAAAAAATTGTAAAAATTTGGTGAATTGATAGTTTTGGTCGAATCGGGTGCAAAACATGATTCGGGCTCGGATCTGGTGCAAAACATGATATGGGCTCAGATCAGGTACGAAACATGATTCGGGCTCGGATCGGGTGCAAAACATGATCTGGGCTCGAATCAGATGCAAAACATGATCTAGGCTCAGACTGGATGCAAAAAATGATCCAGGCTTTGGACTGGGTACAAAATAAAAGCTAGGCTCGAACCAGGTGCAAAACACGATCCATGCTCAAATCGGGTGAAAAAAGGTCTGACTAAAAAAGTGCTTAGACCGGTTGGAAAAAGTCCTTGTTGATGGACTAGGTGTATATTAATTTTGGAAAATGGAATGTGTGAAAAGTAAGAACCAATTGATGGATTGGGTGGAAGAAAGATTTCACAGACAGATCAGGTGGATAACAAGGTCTAATCAATGAACCGGGTGCAAGATAAGTTTTAGCTAATAGTTTGGGTGTAATATAAATTTGGTTAATGAACCGAGTGAAGTAAAGGTCTAGCTAACTCATCAGGTGTATATAATGATCTGGCCTCGTATTGGGTGTAAAACAAGATTTGGCTTCACCCTACCACACATCATACCACCAACTACATGTCTACTAACATGCTGCCATTGGTCCACACCACTCAATTTCATCTATAAAAAAACATCAATATATTACACAATATCATAGAAAATATGCAAACTCTTCCCCTCCCCCAACCGACCATTACCCTGCATCTTTCTAGAGTGATGGCCACCATGTCTACAACCTCTCAAAAAAATCATTCAAAAATCAAAATTGCATTAGGTTTTTAGAGTACTTAACCACACTTGGTACTGACCATACATGGGTTTAGGATGCAGGTTTTGTGGCTTTCACTTCTATGCCCTAATTTATAACAGATAAAATTGTTCTATATAATATCATCTAAGGCTATGACAATTATCTTGGAGCCATTACTATTTCTCTATAGAATAGAAAAATATATTTTACAATCAAACCCTCTGATATCTAAATATTTATTGACCTTATGTAAAAGGGTCTTGATCCCATTTCATAGAAGTTAATTCTCTTGAAGAATGATCAGGATTTCCTAGAAAGCAACTATGATATCTCTTCAAAAATTTTGTCAAGTATAGTTCTCTTCACTTGATTATCTTAAAATTTATAATTTAAAATTTTTTATATCACCTATTTTTTTTTGTAGAATCTGTGGTGAAGTCCAAGAGAGGGTTAACTAATAACTTGGTTTCCAACAATGATTTCAAGGTAATTCCTGAATTTTTCCAAGCAAAACTATTTTTGCTTAGAAGAACAAAGATTCCATTCTAGTCATTGGATTATATTATTCGTTGTCTAGAGTACCATGAAAGATTTGACTGGTGTACATATATTTTAGATCGGATCATATCAGAGCTCTATACTGCTCAAACCAAAAAATTAGACAAACCTCATACGATTACCTCGATAAATTATATTTTAGCACTTTACTATGAATTTTTTCATAATTTGCAGGATACTGGTTCACCAACTATAGTGCATGCAAAATTACAAAGCATTGCTATAATTGTCAAAGAGTTGAAGGTAATTATTCTATATTTCACCATTAAATAATTTTTATATCTTAGCTTATTTTATATTTATTTTTTAACTTTTTTTTGCACCTAAATGCAGAAAAAGGCAGCCATGACACAGATGAAAAAGGATGTTGGTGTCATAAGTTACATGCCAAAGGATGATGCTAATTCAAAAGGTAGAATGTGTAAATTTCAACCACTACAGAGATCAAATAAATGCTATAAGCTAGCTTCTTTTCATATTTCTCGTCAACATGTGCAAGTAAATACCATGGATGTGAATCTAGTTATATCACACCAATGACAGGTAAGTTTACAGTTTCAAGTTTTTTTGATTCATTACCATTACTGTTTAGTTTAAATTATATTTATTTTTTTATTTTTGTATGTTTTCAGTTTTACACCCTACCCCCACACACTCATCCAATTGTCTCCACTTATTTAAGGGTAGCACAATATCTCTTCATCAGGTAAGTGTGTTTTTACTATTATGTACTAATTTTATCCACTTTCATTTTGTTTAACAATATCTTGTTATAATGTATTTAGGTCCCTCTTGGTAATTTATTGAAAGAAGGAAATAATACCACCACCACCCCCGCCACCACCACTAGAAGCAGTAGGAAAACCACAAAAATGACAATAATTAATGCGAGATCATATTGGAAAATAGCTTTTTGGACCGAGATCACAGGTGGGACCCACACCATCCAGGGCACAGGGTTCTACATTTCCATCCTTGTATTTTTCAACTAGTTGTTTGTTGAAAGATGTTTCGACCTTTGTATTAGATGTACCATAATTATATAATGATTATATTTTATATAAGAACATTGAAGGGTTTAAAATGTCAGAGATGTTTTAAGGACTGCAAGAACAAGAAATTCCTATAGTTGAGTGAATTTCATCGTCACCTTCTGACACCTCTAATCTTGATCCTCAAACTGAGGATGAACAAGTTACTTTTTTAAAAATAATTTGGAGACCGATAATTTTTATACAATGATGTAGTATGTTTTGCTTAAAAATGTGATGGAAATGAAGGATTAGGAATTTCAAGCAAAGATCCTTATAAAGGAAATAAATAACTATTATAAAAATTATGATAAAAGGGAAGATATTTTCTCCCTGGTCAGAAACCAACTTAAGAATCTTGTTGGGTTGTTACATCAAGATCAATCAGGATCAGTGAACCCTTTTGTGTCTTATGATGATAAAATTTTAAATACTAAGTTAAACAGGTTAGAGAACCTGAATGCTAAATCCCAAGCATATTACAACCTATGGGTTTCTTTTAAAAAGAAAGTTTAAATTGTTGATGCTGCAAGAGATGGTGTTGAGGTGAGAATTTAGATGAAATAAAATTTATCATTATATTTTGTAATATAACTCTCGATTAACTAAGGTTTTATTTAATTTTACTGTAAGTAAATTTTAGAATTTACAGAAACAAGTTGATTTCATGGTTGTTGAGGTTGTAAATAAATTAGTATTAAATGTAATAGCAATGAAGGACACCTTACATGATAAGTTCAAGGATAGTAATTATTTAAAAGCAATTATTAGGAGCACAAAATGGATCCAAATATATTGATTAAAAAGAAGTTAAACAAAACAAAAATTTAGTCCTTGAGGATCCAGCCAAAGAAGATAGATTTTTGATGGGGAGCTTACAAAAGGCAGAGGAAGGTCACATCAGAACAGGAGCACTGAAAGAGCCTACATAGGTTATTAGAACATAAGATAAGAGAAAATAACCTACAAAATTAGGAGCATCTCAAACTCAAGGAGATGTAGATATTCAAGGAGCATCTCAATGTCAAGGAGATGTATATATACAAGGATCAACTTAATTTCAAGCCCTATGTGATCCATGTGCATAAGGAGTGACTAAATATGCCCCTAATCACCCATGATAAAATTAATATATTGTAAAACATTTCATAGTTGACAACAATTTCTGCTATATTTTTGTAAACAATTTTGTACAATCTAGATTTTCTATGCAAATAATGAAAAAGACTTTTACTATTTTTTCTTCTATCACTCAGAGGTTGTTTTCATTTATATTCTTGTGCAGTTTTTAAATTTAGAATGATTCAACTATATTCACAATTGCAATAAAAAAAAATTAACTATTCAACTATATTCACCATCCAACTCAATTGTGCCAATACATTAATATCAATACACTAACAATACTATAACAAAAAACACATATTTTGAAAGACAATGTTGTAAATTGGTTATGAATGAACATAGTTTAGACACTCCAAAGACTACAACATAAAACATTTAATTTGTAAGATAATGTTGTGTTATAAATCATAAAGTTATAATTAAGATAGATGAAACAATATTTTGATGATAAATAAACACACATTTATAGATGAAAATGATAACTAACAAATTCATATTGATCAATGTTGTAAAATCTTGTAAAAAATATAATTTAGGTAACTGAAACAAACAAATACTATGATTTAAAGGCAAATAAAACTATTTCAAAAACAATAATGGGATGTAAAATATTAAAATTTATGAATAATCAAACTTTGTGAAATCTAACAAATTTGAAACAATATTGTGAAATTTGATATTAAATGAATTCAAATTTATTAATGTTGTGAAATACTGGAAAAATCACAATTCAGGTAGTTGAAACAAACACTTCTCAACTTATCCAAAATCACTGTTAAGCATGGCATATATTTGTGTCTCTACCTTCTGATCATTAAAAGCATCATTATCCTCTTTATCGTTCGTATTCCTGGTACCCTTTATTCCTACAAGGGAATTCTAATATGCCAATGCTTTATCATAGGGAAATATGTCCATCTAATATGATGACACATAAATTTTTTAAAAAAATTGGAAATATTTGTCTAACCTGTTGTAGAGTTTAGATTTAACAAAATATAGTGCACTGAAAACCTTCTCATCTTCCACAGATACAAAAATTATTGTTTGACATAATTCATGTAAACAAAAGTATTCACTAATAGTATCTTATAAGATACTACTTGGGTATAATTTTTGCCACAAATGTGCAATGGAGCCAATCTCATGGATATTACTCAAAAGTGATGTTTTCTCAACCATTGTTTGACCAAAATGAGATGATTGTTGTTTTAAAAGATCTTTGTTGAGTATACCTTTGATTTCAAGATCATTGACTTCCACACTTTTATTGAAATGCTTAATAAGTGTGAGCATATATTTAATACACAAATAACATGTAGAATTGTATTCAGTACAAGGATCCCAAAATATGGTTTTAACCACACCCATGGCCTCAAGAAACTCATCTCTTTAAAACCATTCTCTTATCTCACTTGTTAATGATTTTTCTATTTTAAACAAATTTATCTTAGTTTTATGTAAAACAACTTCAAATATATTGTGTTCTATAGGAACTTGTTCAACATCGTCAAAAACTATACTTGACTTCCTTTCAAAACAATAAAATGTATCATATTTCCATGAACATTAATACAAATATGATCACTGATGTCAAACTTCAAAAATATTTTTGGATCATTCAGGTTTGTCAATGTATTCCAACTATCAAACAAGGGGTCTCTAAAATCTACTTTAGACACATATAACCTGTCAGTAATCACACATATTTGCTTTCTCATACTCATGAAATCAAAGATATAGATGGATCTCTCTTGTGCAAGTTTAATCAATTTATTCATTTCATGTAACATTGGAAGAATTCCATATAACATTAAAATGGTTTCAAAGCCAGTCAAATGGAACAATAAATCTTTTGCCTTATCAATCCCCCTATGATTTGCATACATAAACCCTATTAACGATTGATATTATTTAAAAACTCTGTCTACAGGTTGATACAATGAAATCCAACTTGTATCCACATATATTAACAATTTTTTTTGTAACTCCTAGTGCAAACTTTGAAAGCCTGCAAACCTTTTTGGACTACAACAAAAATAAGAATGCATTTCACGAATAAGGTCTTCCACTCTAGAAACATTGTTAAAAGAGCTCACAATTTTATATGTTAGATTCACTTTATGATCCATGCAATGAATGGGCATCATATATGGGACACATGAGGTTTGGAGATGAACACAAAGACCATTCTTGTGCCCTTACATTATAGCAGCACCATTAGCTCCAACGCATATTAACTATGTGGGTATTTCTATATCATTCATTCCCACAATATCCTTAAAAATACTCACAATAATATTATAGATGTTTTATGCATTTGAAATTTCCACCATCTTATGTAATCCTAGCAAACTAAGCTGCCTTACATGATTTTTTTATAATTTAAAATTTCATTCAAAGCGGATTATGACAGGCTCCCAAAACCTGATTACATCAACAACAAAAGTTTTAAAAAAGCAGAGAATAAATCAAGAAGAAAAAATGTGGAAACATAATCTCACAAAGAGGAAGACAAAAGGACAAAAAAGAGAAGAGGAAGGGAAAAGAATGAGGACTAGGTTGCCTTACATAATTTTGAAATGTGTACACATGCATGCAAATCCATGATGTATTATCCACAGTCGTCATTTCATCAATAGAATTGATATGAATCTAGCACGTTTTACTTTCTCCCTCAAGTTCTTCTCAACTAATGATAGACATTTTGCCTTTTTCCAACCACTTTTATTTGAACAATAGGAACTAGGAAGGTTTTGCATATCAACTATTTGAAACAGGTGTTTATAATCAATGAAATTGGATATGGGTCTACTATTTTTTAGAATACTATATACAATAGCAAACTGCATATATTTTGAAGCTAAAGTGATCTTATGAATTTTATGAAATTGGGATTTAATTGTTCCATATTTCCCAATAAGAGATTGTTGTTGTTTTAAGTGATTATCATATTCTATTGCATATTTGACATGTATACATTCTAATGCATCCTTCCACCTAACTTCTTTATTAATTTTACCATAACTTTCTAGAACTTCTACATAAACTTTGTCAACATGTTTTTCTATTGTATCTATCTTATTTTGCAACTTGTGATCCTTACCTAGTTTCCAACTACAAATTTTGCATCTACATTCCTTTTGATTGAATTGATTGTCCTTAGTTAGGATAGGCTCTATCTAGGGAAATTTTTCTACCCATTCGTTCATAAATGCCCTTCTAATAGCCTAGTTAGTTGTCTTTCTCTTTTTAGTATTTTTTCTTGAATATTAGAAATAAGTTTGTAATGTATTTTATTTATCGCTTTCATTTTCAAGTGGCGTCTCCTTTTGAGGAATAACTTCAAGTGTTTGTTGGATGTCATTGTTAAGATAATTTTCATTAGAAGGCATCTCTTGACAAGGAATATATTTAAGTTGAGGCATACCAAGGTCAACATGGTATTATGCATAGTAGCATTCAATAATATTCTTTATCATTTTTGGATTTAACAAAAATAATAATAGGAATATAATTTGTATCATCATGCAATATGGACAGAGGCACATACTGTGAGTTAATAATTTGAGGAAGAAAACATTATTTAAAATAATCACAGAATATACAACTAACTATTTGGAAATAAAAAATTATTTGTACCTTAAATTTGGTCGGATGTTGATGGCTCGTTGGATTTCGACATATGGCTAAAATAATTTAGGATACTCTTTTTAGCATAGTATTTGGCCTTTTTTTTTGCATTGCTAGTAGGTGACATTTTACTTGTAAAGAATATATTTTTCAATTTAGAAAAGTAATAAAATGTTGAAGAGATTTTAATTGTGTGAGGGCTCAAGATAATAGAGTAATTAGAATAAACAAATGTTGGGTTGGTAGAAAATACATACATGTTTCCAGACATGCTTTATTGTGATTTTTTTGCCATTACATTGTTTTTTGGAGATAACACTTATAACTAATAAGAGCATAAAACTAATCAATATACAAATGCAAATCAATGTAAGAAAAAAAACTTGTGTATGCGAAATATATAATTACAGATACAAATGTGGAAAAATATAAGATTCTAGTAGAAAATGAACAAAAAAAAAGAATCACAGTGTCTTTAAATAAACAAAGCATCACAATATCCTTAAAGAGCCAAAGCATTTACCTACTCACAGGGTTATGCATAATGGAAAATGTTTACAAATTGGGTGAATATTAGCATTTCTAAAATTGGAAATTGATGAATATGAGGATCCTCGACGTCGGTCCATTCACTTAAAATTTTTAGGATAATTTTTTTCTTAGGGTCAATTCACCACAATATATATCCAAACATAGACATATTTGTACTATTTGGAAATATCCTTTCAATCCTGATCTAATGGTGGTGTTTTTATGAAGTTATAAGATGATTTAATAGGTCAAAAGTGACCCCAAAGATGACCTTACATTTTAGGGCTTCAAATACCCCAAATTTTGGTGTGAAGATGCTTGATTTGATTTGCTTAGTATTCTCCATGATTAACCTTGATTTTGATTAGGATTCACCATTTTTTACAAGTACATTTTGAGTTCAACCCCTTATGCATAACCTTGCCTACTCATAATCTTGTAACAAAAAAGTAGATCTCAATAGAAACATAGAATCAAAGAGTGTTAATAGAAAGGGAGAAAACAAGGGAAAACATTGAGAGCAAGGTGAAATAAAGAATAACATGGGAAACAAAGCATTGAATTATTTTTAATAAATGATAAAAAATAGGAAAAGAAAAACCTTCAATTAGATGATAGAAAAATAGATTTTGTTATTAATACTACTTCAACTCATATTCTATAAAAAACCAAAAAAACATAGGATCATATATTCACAATTTTTTAAAATAAATAGAGAACCTAGTGCAAAAAAAAGTCCGAAGGTAGGTTTGGTTCAAAAAACTGTCCTTTGGGATTTCTTGGTGAAAAATAGGTCCAATATTCAGTTCGGATGAAGAACGGTGTTGCATGCCGATCTAATTTTAGAATGGTGTCAGATACTAATCTGGTTATAAAATAGATTCCAAATGTCAGTTCAAGTACAAATATGTGTCAGGCTATCTATAGTTCAATCCATGTATAGAATTGTGTCAGGTTATTTGAATGTCAATTTGGATATAGATTAGTGTCTGAATGTCAGTTTGGGTACATAACAGAGTTTAGATGTCAGTCTAGGTACAAAACTATATCAGGTTGTCCTAATGTCAATCTAGGTACAAAACTATGTCAAGTCGTATGAATGGTTATTCAAGTATAGAACTATGTCAGGCCATATGAATGGTGGTTCGGGTGTAGATATGTGCAGGTTGTCCTAATATCGGTCCTAGTGTAGAACTATGTCAGGCTGACGAATGTTTATTTGGTTGAATAATAATATTTGGATGTCAGTCTAGGTAAAGAATTATGTTTGACTATCATTCCAACTACAACAAATTGTCTAGATGGAAAATGACAACCGAATATCTTCAAGTGCATATATGGGTTTGGTTTTGATCGGAGTAGAGTTTTGATTTGGATTGACTAGTTTCTAGACATGACTAATTCAGATTGACTAGTTTACTTGTTGGTGTGGCTACTCAATTCTTAATAGTTTGAATGTTTTAAGTGAAAAAGTATCGTTGGTGTGTTAGTTATATATAGTGTTATAGTTGGAAAATTTGGTAAGATAATTTAAAAAATTAGAAATTTAAGGTGAAATGGTCTAGAATTTAGGCAGGAGTGTTGATGACTTTTAAAAAAAATCCGTCATACTATTAGCAACGCATGGTGAACCGACACCTAAATAAAATCCCAAAAATTTTGGATGAAAGGTCCCTCAAATTCACAAATTTGAATTTTTAAAAATGAAACTATTAGGGTCCGAGGTGTAGACCAATTGGTTCATACAAATCCTATAATGGGGGCGAAGGTCCAAGGTTCAAATCTCGGGCCTCGTTGGACTGAACGCTTGTCCATTTACTAGTGCTTTCAGCGACGTAAAAGGTTTAAAATGATTGTGGCATGGTGGTTATAAGGGCGGACTACGCAAAGATCTATGTGGCGGCTTCTGGGGTGGACAATGCAGAATACTATGGCAACCATAAAAGCTGGACAGCCTACCCGGATTCATGGTGGCTACCAATTCCACCATGTAAATACAAAAAAAATTGAAAATATTCACCTAATTGGTGAATATTCATCGTTGTGCACAACCCTGGACTTGTGCAAACAACTCTAAATATGGTTGGTTGAATGAACCATGTTGCCACACATGCAAAGAATTTTCTCTTTCACATAAGACATGACATTTCACTTTATACATTTTTTTCCAATCAAGTAAGGTGTTTCACCTTGAAGCATTTTTCTTCCAAGCATGTGAGGTGTTTCTCCTTCAAACTATAGATGTTACTCAAAAATGGTGATTGTATTTTTTACTCTACCAACTCAATACCAACTATATTGTTTCCTTCCTCATCTAACCATCTCTTTTATTTCTTCTTAGGTGATCTAACTTACTACACTTAGAGAGCACTTAATATTATATGTGTGTTGTTTCTTGTAGGATAGAGAGATTTGGTTGGTGTTGCTCATTTCTAAGCATTATTCACATATTATAGATTGGCACCATTCAATGTATGGTTGGTTCTATTCAACATTGTCCAAATATTAATTCTTCTCAAGCATTCTTAGGGTACCATTAGAGTGTTTCTCTTTCTACTTGTTTATATCTTTACATCTACCTTTATAACTTTAATATCTCATCTTGCATTGATTTATATTTTGTATTGCTTTATGTCCAATGATTCTACATTCCTATGAATATCCTTTCCTATATCCTAGATCTTTGTAGATTACATGGCTTTGGTTGCTCTTAGTACTACATTCTAGTTTTAACTCCCCTTTAAGCTCAATGACATAAAACATCTCCATTTCACCTTGAGTCAAATGGCTCTACATTTTTCTGCTTTGGAATTGCACTAAATGTGTCGTATATTTTTTTTCTTCCTTGAGACTCTTAATGAACCTAGAATTTTTCTTTTACGTTTCTAAAATCGGGCCTCTACCTTGGATTTTAATCTTCTAAGCATGAACCCTAAAATTTTGCTTTTTGTCTTCTTCTTTATAATGGTTTTTTTACTTTCTAGAACAATTTAATATATAAGTCTATTTCTTTCATTTAGGATCTTCTTTATGGCTACTATATCTAGAGTTTTATTTTTAATATTGCTATTAGATCTTATTCTCTATATGGGTACCTCTATGAGGCCTTCACAATCCCTTTTCAATGTCAATATCTAAGACTTGAATTTTTATTGAATTTGTTATCTCTATATTCTTATATATAGTCTCTATATTCAATAATTCTTTAAAAATAGGTAACATTGATATTCTATTACTATTATTGCAACTCTTCTTCTCTTTATCTTCTTGCTACCAATGTCAAGGTGTAATTGACCTAAAAAATTCTTTTTCTTATGTCAATATCTATCTTCAAGATCTCAATCTATTTTTCTAATGTCAAGGTTTGACTCTAAGACCTAAATCCTCCTATTATCCAAATCAATTTCTCTATGACCTAAAACTCCAATGTCAAATTTTTTGAAACCTAAATGTTCAATATCTTGCAACTCTTATTAATCCATTGCTTGATAAAATCTTACTTTTTGACTAATATATCTATATCAAGACTTGATATATCCTTCTATTATTTCTCTTGCACTTAAAATATGAAATTCTTCTCTATCTATTGTAAAACACTTCTCACACTTTTGAAGATTAATATTTATTATAAATATTTCTCAATAATGTCTCATGTTATACCCAAGAATCCATAAATACTATTAAGGTGACTTGAATTTTCCTGATGCCTCAATCAAACTCAAAATGACTTGATTGTCCCAAAAATTTTAATTTTCTTCTAAGTTTATAGAAATCAGTATCAAGGAATATAGATGTCCCTAAAGTTCTTCAATCTCTAAAATAAATTTCAAGAGTTGGTTATATCCTTGAATGATCAACTATCTTAATGATGAATTTAAAAAAAAAAAAAAAAAAAAAAAAAAAAAAAAAAAAAAAAAAAAAAAAAAGAAAAAAAAATATTTAAGGAAATTTTTTAAACCCAAAAAAAACCCCCCCCCCCCCCTCCCCACAAAAAGGGAAAAACCCCCAGAACCAAGGAGGAAGGTAGCATGGGGGTACATTAGCATGTACCAAATAATGTAATATACTCCAATAGCTCCATTAACATTAAAAATTTAACTATAATTTGGACTAGTTTTAAATATAAAGTACTATGCATTCTATGAAGGATTGTCCCATCATATGTTAGAATTTATGACTTGAAAGAAATAACATAATTTTTTGAAAACAAATCTTAAAATCATATCCAATTTTGAAATCATATTATTGTATCTCTTGTAAAATTTTCAAGGTCATGGTGGTCATCATGGGGAAGTATCGAGTGTGTAAAAGGATGTGCTAGCCTCTTGGTTCTAGTAATTAAATATACATTGAAAGGTCATGTGTGAAAATAAGGTTAACAAAAATTGAGATGGTGTTTTCAAAATAACAAAATTAAAATTTTCCTAAATTAATAAAAATCATAAGGAACATCAACTAATAGCTATGTGAAGTCTAGGGCACTTTTTATACCAATTAACATTTACATTAAAAAATAATGAAAATAAATTCAAGAATAACGATATCTAAAAGAGAGTGGCATACAATTATGATCCAATAAGGAAAAAAATATTTTCATGTTTGAGGTCAAGAAACACAATAAGGAGAGAGAGATATGAGTGCAGAGAGACCAACCCATGGAATAGGAGCACCTCAAAAATTTGAACTCGCTCAGGATGAAAAAAATATAGGAAATCCATATGGTGGTTATGTAGATCATGGATTTGGCATTTTAGCAAGTGTCATCTTGGGAGCAGTGTCAAAGAATCAAGATGATGCAGATGGTGTATTGGAAGTGATCTACATTGGATGTCCCCCTCAAGATGGCCCACCCCATCCTAAAAAGTTGTCCTTTTTTGAAACCCTTAAGAGAGGCTCAACCTCATTTTCCTCTCTTTTGAATCCTAAAATCAGTTTCCTTTCGACTGACCATTGTTATTTGGACATTCCCTCAGAAGTTATGGCTTCCACTATTTCTTGAAACTCCCTCTTCTTAGTGGAAAATTTTGTAGTTTTGAGGCCAAACATGGAATCTATCAAATGTTGAGCCCTAAGGAAGTGGTACCTGAATGGACACATGGATTTTGTTGCCCCCTCCAGGGGGTTCTTCCTCATCAGGTTGAATAAACCTAGTGACACCAGTTGTATCCTCATTGGAGGACCTTGGTTTTTTGGATGTTGTAGCCTCTTCCTTTGATTTTGGGACTCTAATTTCAATCCTAAATCCCAACGCATCAACATGGACCCCATTTGGTTGAGGCTCCTAGATCTTCGAATCTATTTTTGGGAAGAAGACATCCTTTGAAGCATTGCTCAATCTATGGGAGACCTTATTGCTCTAGACCTGACTTTGAAGGCCCAATATAGAATACCCTATACCTAGTTCTACATTAGAAACAACCTCAAATCAGAGCTTCCTACATTTATTGACTTGGTTTTAGGATTCTATCAATGGTGGTAGGAGTTTGAATATGAAAACAAGCATTCATTCAGTATAAAATACCAAAACCAAGGCCACTTGAGATGTTAGTAATCTTCTCTCAAGAAAGAACCCATAAAATATCATCCCCACCAAGATTATCTTAAAAGCAGTAACTCAGTGAGAGAAGCAGTCATGGGAAGCTCTTCTCAAGTTGTGGCAAACAAGAAGTTCCAAACCCCCAAGATGTGGCGGATAAAGTGTCTCAACCCACTCTAGTAGTCTTCATCCATGGAAAAACCCTCCTTAGCTAGGTTCCCCAAAACTGGTGCTTGAATCTAACTAGGTAAGATCTTCCTTCACTTACACAAATTTATTCATTATTTTATCTAACTCAGGGGACATCCTTCACAACCCTTTGAGCTCCACCATCATCAACTATCACCAAGATAGTCATGTTGGTTCTCTTATCATGGATCAGATCGAACCTTCTCCCAAAATCCTTTCTATTTTTTTTAAGGATCTCATCACATTCCCCTATATTGCATCTCCCAATTCAAATATTCTACCATCTCCCTCTGGTTCTAGTCCTTCTTGGACCCTAGTCCCACTTTTTCTGGTATTTATTACCTCATCTTCTAAGTTTTTCAACTCCCTCACCCATGGTGAGTCTTCTATCCCCATATTTCCAAGCTCATCCACTCTTATACTTGCATTAAAACCCCTTGTCCCATTTCTCCAACCCTTTGAGCCCTTCCAAGCTTCTATATAATGTAGGTCTTGAAAAAAAAGGGATACCTTCTCTGTAAGACAAAAGAAAGAAATAAATCAAAGATGTCATTGCCAATAGGAACCAATCTACTCTTCTATTTCTAAATTCTGAGTTGTTGGACTCATTCATCTCCAAGGCTGAAGGAAAAATATAAAAAATTCCCCATAATGAAGGAAAAGGATGGAAGAAGTCCTCATACAAATCTAAAAAATGAAGCTCCTCTCATGGCACGTAAGGGGCCTCAATGGGCTCACCAAGAAAGGAGTTGTAATGTCCTTAAAGAAATATATTAATCCTAGTATTATTGTACTTCAAGAATCTAAAATTGACTCAAATAACACTCAAAAATTTGTCCAATCACTCTAGAGTGGCTGTGATTTGATTTCTTGTCCTACCTTTGGATCTTCTGGTAGTCTACTATACCTTTGGGACCCAATGATATTTTATGGAATATTGATTTCCTCCTCTGATAGGGTAGTGAATATCCTCTTCCTTTGCAAAAACACCAACTTTAGGTGAGTCCTCTCCAATATCTATGCTCCCAATATTCCTGCTAACCACCTTGCAATTTGGTCTCTCATATCCCAGATGCAAAAACTCCTTTTCTAGTGATTCATAGGTGTTGGCATAGGACTTAAACAATCTCCTCTACCCTATAGATAATATTAGAGGTAATACTATCACCTCTAAGTGCTATGAGCATTTCACCAACTTCATCAACACCAAAGAACTCATGGATATAGAGCTCAAAGGTCCTAACTTCATGTGGAGCAATATAAGGATGGGATATAATCTCATTCAGTTGAGACTTGATCGGGTGTTCATGTCCAAAGAAGTCATTTCATTCTTCAATGATGTGTCTCTCCACTCTCTTCCAAAATTTGCTTTCGACCACAATCCACTCATTTTTTAAGGGCTCCATCCCACCTCCTCCTTCAAGTAGTAATTTTTTTTGAGTCTATGTGGTTACAACTGTTGAGCAAGTTGCAGCAAAAGTATTGTCATTGTTGTCAACACAGTCAGATAGATCAGTTGATGAAGTATATAGGAGTTAAGAGGTTCTTCAGAGTATGTACAGTGATTATCCAAAAAATTCAAAGTGACCCATATGCTAAAAATGCTAAAAATCAAAAGAAAATCACAAGGAAGAAAACTGTCGCGATATCGCAACATGTTGAGAAGAAAGAAAACTGTCGCGATATCGCGACATGTTGGAAGAAAGAAAATTGTTGCGATATCGTGACATGTTGAGAGAAAGAAAACTGTCACGATATCGTGACATGTTGAGAAGCAAGCAAAACTATCATGATTTTACAACATGTTCGAAGAGAAAGCGCAAGCAAGCAAAACTGTCGCGATTTCGTGACATGTTCGGAGAGAAAGCGCAAGCAAGCAAAACTATCGTGATTTCGTGACATGTTCAAAGAGAAAGCGCAAGCAAGAAAAACTGTCATGATTTCATGACATATTGCAAGAGAGATAGTACAAAATAAAAAGTGTCACGATTTCGCGACATGTTGGAAGAGAAAAAGACAAGTAGAAAAAGTGTCACGATTTCGCGACATATTGCAAGAAATATTGTACGAAAGAAAAAGTGTCGCAATTTTGTGACATGTTTCATTTTCACGGGCAAAAGCAAAGAGAAATAGGAGAGAGAAAAAGGTGTCGTTATTTCGTGACATGTTTCATTTTTGCAGGGCCAAAGCAAAGAGAAAGAGGAGAGAGAAAAATGTGTCGCGATTTCATGACATGTTGCATTTTCGTGGTCCGAAGCAAAGAGAAAATGCAAGGAGGAAAAAGTGTCACGATATTGTGACATGTAGCATTTTCACGGTCCAAAGCGAAGATGAAGGCATAAAATGAAAAGTGTCGCGATTTCGTGACATGTCACATTTTCGCGACTTGAAAAGTGCAGGAAGGCAGAAAAGGAAAAGTGTTGCGATTTTGTGACATGTTGCATTTTTGTGACTTGAAAAGTGCAGGAAGAAAAAAAAGGAAAAGTGTCACGATTTCGTGACATGTCGCATTTTCGCGACTTGAAAAGAGCAGGAAGGCTGAGAAGAAAAAGTGTCGCGATATTGCGACATCTCACGTTTTCGCGACCCAAAGGCAAGAGAAAGGGCAAAGGCAAAAAAGTGTCGTGATATCGTGGCATGTCACATTTTTATGACTAACAGAGAAGAGAGAAAGGAAGAAGGCAAAAGTGTCACGATATCACGACAAAAGTAAAGAGAGAGAGTACAGAGGTGAAAGTGTCATGATATCGCGACATGTGTTTTCACGGGTACAAGCCGAGAAGAGGATAAAGAGGCAGAAGTGTCACGATTTCGTGATAGGTCGCTTCGACGTGAGCTAAGAAGAGAAACCAGCTAAAAGAAGATATGTGACAGTTAACTAAATTCGGTATGACAGTTATAGGTGCAGTTACAGAAGAAGTCGATACGACAGTTATAGGTGTAGTTATAGGAGAAGTCGATATGACAGTTACAGGTGCAGTTACAGAGAAAAGGTTATAAAAAGAGATCTGTGTGGAGAATTACATTGCTGAAAAAAGGCTAAAGAGTGCATGACGTAAGAGAGCGTTAAGGAGAGTCGAGAGAGCAATAGACCAGACAGGGTTTTGTATAAGCAAAGGCATTTTTATGTCAATCTTATAATTTCAAAATTGTAGTCTGAGTTGGTGCTCCTTTCTGTTGGTGCAGATAAATTAGGGGTTGGTGCTCCTTTCTGTTGGTGCATATAAACCAAGGTTTGGTGCTCCTTCCAGTGGGTGCTTGTAAATTGTTTGTAAAATTGTTATTTTACAAATATTGGATTTGGACGGGAGTCCAAGAAGTCATTTTTGAGGAGTAGCCAAATTGGTGAACCTCATTACATCATGTGTTGTGGAATGCTCTCTTGTTATACTTGCTTTATCTGAGTTTAAGTTTTCATTGTTTCAGCATTAAGAGTTGTAGATTTGAATTTAAATAGCTACATTGATTCACCCCCCCTCTCAGTGTCATTGTGAAACTATCAATTGGTATCAAAGCCAAGTTCCTAAACAAGCTTAATCTGCTAAGGTGATCTTGAAAGTGAGACAATGGCAGGTGGTGAAGGATTCTCATCAAACAAAGCACCATTATTTGATGGAACTAATTACGCATTTTGGAGACTCAGGATGCAGACATATCTATGCACCTTGGGATATGACATTTGGGAGTCAGTAGACAATGGATACGTAATATCCATCACTCCTCCAACCGATGCTGTTGGTAAGAAATTGTTTGAGAATAACTCTAAAGCAAAAAATGCTATCATGTGCGGTTTAGTGGACAACGAACTGATAAATATTATGAGTTGTAAAACGGAAAAAGACATGTGGGATAAACTAAGGAGAATTCATGAAGGAGACGACAAGATCAAGGAGGTCAAGTTACAAACACATCGAGCCCAATTCGTAGCATTAAAAATAAATGACGATGAGAACAGAGGCATACATGTTGAGATTTAATGGAATCGTTAATGCGATTAGAGGACTAGGTGAGGAAATAGAAGATGCTATCATAGTGAAAAAGGTACTAAGATCTCTTCCCCAAATATTTGATTCTAAAGTTTCAGCAATAGAAGAAGCTAAATATCTGAATATTTTTAGTATGGATGAGATGCATGGTTCTCTGACTGCATATGAGATGAGAATAGGAAAAACTAAACCCACATACAGAAAAGCTGCTTTTAAAGCACATAAAAATATAAAAGCAAAACAAGAATCCGAGGAAGAAGAGACATCAGATGGAATGGAAGCAAACTCTATTCGAAAACTAATAAGGGGAAAAGTAAAATACAGAGGAAATCTACCATTTAAGTGTTTCAAATGTGGAGGCATTGGGCACTTTGCAGCTAAATTTCCACTCAATGAGAAAAACAAAAGTGATGAAGGTTCACACCAAGAAAGAAGTGACTAGAAGAAGAAATCAAATTTTAGAAAAGGCAACTTCAAGAAGAAAAGTTTCATATCCAAGAATGTCAGTCCTTCAGAAGACAACTCCGATGAAGATTCTGAAGAAGAAACCGATGAAGATATTTTCATGGCATTCAAAGAAGAAAAAATGGAAGAAAAACTTGAGGCTGAGGCTGAAGTAGATCTGGAAGGTGAGCTGATCACTGCACTTAAAAAGCTGAGTATAGAAAGAAAAAGAAATAAGAAAGTTTCAAGAAAATTTGAGGATGCCAATGAAATCATAACAAGCTTGAAATTATAGATAGACGAATCTAAGAAAATATCTGAAGATATAGAAGTACAATTAACTATGAAAATAGATGAGTGCAACAAGTTAGAAGAAGAGATTGTTGGATTAAATATGCAACTAAAAGAGATGAATCAAAAAGTGAGATGTTATCACAAAATTGAAGAAAGTTTTGTAAAGTGGGACAAGATTATAAATAGCCAAAGGACTACAGGAATTAAATTTGGATTGGGCTTCATTGAAAGAGGATCATCAAATGGATCAAAGGCCATAACTGTAGATCCCATAAAGAATGAAGATAAGATCAGGATTGATCAAGAAAAAATGAATCATGCTAAAGAAAGCAATAATACCAGGCACGAGAGGAGTATTGACAATGATGAATTCACCAATGTCACTCATCAAAGGAGAAGAAGATTTGTGGCTCCTACTACAAAATGGCAAAAACCATTACCCAGGTTCACTCATTTCTTTTCTGGTTATTGTTTTAAATGCAATGGTTATGGACATAAGATTGCAGATTGCAAGTATAATGTAGGTCAAAGGAATTTTGTCAGTAGAAATGTTTTTTCACCATTGATGGATTATGCAGTAGAATGTTATAACTGTCATAATTTTGGACATATTGTAAGAAATTGTCGAAGTACATTTGCAGCAAATAAACATCAGGGAAGACAATTTCAATCAAATGGTTTGAGACAAAATAGAATATTTCTCGAAAAACAAGTGACCAAAACTGTAATCAAACCAGAGTGGAAAGAAAAGGAGCGACTCAAGGAAGAAAAGGAATCCTTGATTGTACAGACAGAATTTAAAGCACATAACAAATCTACACCATGGATACTTGATAGTGGGTGCTCCAGTCATATGACAGGTGACAAAAATTTGAGAAGTTACAGAAGTATGAAGGTGGTTCTATAAAATTTGGAAATAATGATGGAGCGAAGATAGTTGGCAAAGGATCAGTTAAGATCAGTGACGGAAAAATAAAGTCAAAATAAGTCTTGTTTGTGATTGGTCTGAAGCATAACTTGTTAAGCGTAAGTCAGATTTATGACAGAGGTCATGAAGTAATTTTCAAGAAGCAAGGTTGTGAAGTTAGAATAGCAAACTGTGGAAAGTTGATAGCAACTGGATCAATAACATCTAGAAACCTATATACTCTCTCAGAGACTTTAGAAGGAGCATGCTTGATTGGACATGAAGAAGAAAATTGGTTGTGGCACAAGAGGATCGGTCATATCAGTTTTGACAATCTAGTAAAAATCAGCTCAAAATGGGCAGTGAGAGATATTCCTACCATTGGCAAACCATTAAATAACATTTGTGCTTCATGCCAAAAGGGGAATCAAACTAGAGCCACATTTAAAACAAAAGAGTACTTCACAAGCAAACCTTTAGAACTAATACATACTAATTTATGTGGACCCATGAGAACGCAAAGCATAAATGGTGACAAATACTTTATGTTGTGCATAGATGACTATTCCAGGATGACATGGGTACTATTTTTGAAGCTTAAATCAGATGCCTGTGAGATGTTCAATATTTTCAAAAAACAAGTTGAGAATCAAACAAGAAAAATGATTAAATGTTTAAGATTATATAGAGGAGGAGAGTTCATTTCAGAGGAGTTTGCAGAGTATTGTGAAAAGTATGTGATTAAGAGACAGTTTTTAGCAGCAAGGACACCTCAGCAGAATGGTGTGGTAGAAAGAAATAACATGACAGTGCAGGAAATGGCAAGGACTATGTTGACTGAGAGCAAAATAGCAGACAAATTTTGGAAAGAGGCAGTCCATACTGTGGTTTACATCCAAAATAGGTGCATGTTGAGGACACATGAAAGAAAAACTCCGTATGAGCCGTGGTTCGGTAAAAATGCAATAGCAAGATACTTTAAAGTTTTTGGAAGCAAGTGTTACATCAAAAGAACTAAAGATAATCTTGGTAAGTTTGAAGATAGAGCTGATGAAGGTATCTTTCTTGGCTATTCGACAAAAAACAAAGCCTATACATGCTACAACAAGAGGCTAAAGAAAATTGTGAAGAGTGCTAATGTTAAAGTTGATGAAGGTAGGGAACAAAAAATTAGTTATGAAGAAAACTACCCAATCGATGAAGAGGTTATTGAAGCAGATGAGGAAGAGAAAATGGAAAAGAAACAGAAAATTGACTCAGATGATTTAAGTAGTGTTTCAGAAGAGGAAGAAAACAAGAAATTCAAAACAGTAAATGGCAGAAAAATCATCCTAGAGAGCAAATAATTGGAGATCCCACAGTTGGTGTTCAAACAAGAAGAAGAGTAGTAAGTAACTACTCTCTATTATCCAGCATTGATCCCAAAAATGTTGTTGAAGCAAGCAGAGATGAAAGTTGGATGACGGCAATAAATGAAGAATTAGATCATATTGAGAAAAACAAAACCTGGGAGTTAGTACGAAGACCTGCAAATAAAAATATAATCGATACTAAATGGGTTTTTCAAAACAAATTGAATGAAGATGGACAGATAGTCAGGAATAAAGCAAGATTGGTCTGAGAAGGCTATGCACAAGTTGAAGGTATTGACTTTGAAGAAACCTTTGCACCGATGGCTAGACTTGAGGCAATTAGAATGTTTCTGGCTTTAGCAGTTCACAAGAATTTCAAAGTTTATCAAATGGACGTGAAATCAGCATTTTTGAATGGAAAACTTGAAGAAGAGGTCTATATTGAGTAGCCAGATGGCTTCCAACTCGATGATAATCCTAACTTCGTCTGCAAGTTGAAAAAAGCACTGTATGGTTTGAAACAGGCACCCAGAGCATGGTATGCAAGGCTAGACAACTATCTTACTGAACAAGGGTTCAAAAAGGGTATGGTGGATAGCAATTTGTATGTCAAAACAGAGAATGGCCATCTCATTGTCCTTGTTGTATACGTAGATGATATCATTTTTGGCAGCAGCAATGATGAGTCATGTAAAGATTTAGCAAATAAGATGCAGAAAGAATTTGAAATGTCTATGATTTGTGAACT
The DNA here is from genome assembly GCA_028583015.1 of Wollemia nobilis. Classification (NCBI taxonomy): domain Eukaryota; kingdom Viridiplantae; phylum Streptophyta; class Pinopsida; order Araucariales; family Araucariaceae; genus Wollemia; species Wollemia nobilis. The sequence continues at coordinate 119,806 of JAQPPZ010003323.1, read as the reverse complement.
TGCGTATTTCTTCAGATTGCAAGTTAATAAAAATGAGAAGGGCATATTTATTTCTCAAATTAAACATGTGAAGGAGATGCTAAAGAAATTCACAATGGAGGATTGTAAGCCTGTTAGCACTCCCATGACGACAGGTTGCAAGTTGAGCAAGGATGACAAATCTCTAGATGTTCATCAAACCATGTACAAATCTATGATTGGGAGCTTACTGTATTTGACAGCTACCATACTAGATATCTTGCAGGTAGTTTGCATGGTCACACGATTTCAGGCTAGTCCCAAGGAAACTCATGTGATAGCCGTGAAGAGGATTCTTCGATATCTGAAGGGTACTATGGAGTATGGATTGTGGTATCCAAAAGGTAAGGATTTCACCCTTATTGCATATTCAGATGCAGATTGGGCAGGATGTGTCGATGATAGAAAGAGTACCAGTGGAGGTGCTTTCTATCTTGGAGACAAGTTGGTCGTGTTGTAAATGTGAATAAGGATATCACAAAGGAGGCTTAGAAACATCTAGTTCTCTAGCCTCCAGTGTGAAAACCCCTTTAAAATTTTTATCGGCATATTTCTTTTCTATGTCTATTCTTCCCCTAACTCCCTCCTATATTCCCTCTCTTTTTTCCTCCATGTTTCCTAACTCCCTTATCCCTCCATCTCATCTCCTTCCCCTTATTCCTCCGCACCTTCCTTCCCTTATCCCTCCATCTCCCTTCACACTCATCTCCTTATCCATCCCACCATCGCTGCCCACTCATCTCCTTAGCCTTATCCCTCCAACCTTCTCCTCCAAACTTCACTTTATTCAACTATTATATAATGCAATGTATTATTAAGATTGTAAGGTTTTGAAAGGGGTTAATTAAAATTAATAAAATATTCTTCTTCCTCCTCTATTTTGTTTGTTCTACGTCTACTTGACTGGTTTAGCACCTGATCCACATCTGGTATCAGAGCCAGACTGTGTTAGTTCGAGCACGGTTCCTGAGGCATGCGATGTGGCAGTCGAGGTGACACCTGCAGGTACAGTTCCCGAGGCAAACGCTGATAGGTGGACATGATTTTCGAGGTAGGTGCAACAGTCGAGGAGGATCAGCTTGACTCGGATCTCGAGGTGGATCACAGACTAGACGCGACACGTGGCGGCATGAGGTAGCGACACATGGCGATAGCAGAGCAGACGGGCAGTGCGCGGATCGAGGTGGCTGACTTGGCAGAGGAGCTGGCGTGTTTAGACAAAATTTTTCCACGTGGTAATTCCATATTGGCTGACGTGTCAATCAACATGGCATCCGACGATTGGTCAAAGCGGCGGTTAAAAATTGCGGTGGAGGATCGACTGCCCGAAGGCAGTCGAAAGACATTGCACGAGTTGAGGGTTAAAAACCCTCTCGCGCCTGTTTCCTGGCGAATGTGGGATAATCCCACGATTTTTTTTTTTTTTTTAATTTTTCGCCGTTGAAATAAATCACTCCTCGCTCTCGTCCATTCTCATCCGCGTGCTTGGCATGGTGGATAGTCGATTTGGTTGCTTGGAAGAGGGTCGGGGATCGAATCCCACTGGACGCTCTGAAGAGGAGTTTAATTTTTTGTTTTATTTATTTTTGTTTAAAAACTACCGCCAAAAAGATAAAAGGAAGCCGTGTCTTCCTTGTTCACGGAGGAGCCGTGTGGTCGAACGGCTAAGGCGCCCGCTTCGCACAAAACAGGTCGCGGGTTCGAGCTTAAACAGGAAGGTAATTTTTTTTTTTAAAAACATTGTTTTTTAAAGGTTTAAAAAATTTATTTAATAATTTTTATATTTTTTTAAATTATCTTTTTTAAATTATTTTTTTTTAAAAAAGGGTAATTTGAAAAATAATAAAAAGTTATTAAATTTATTTAAAAGGAAAACCTTTATAAAACTTTTGTTTTGCAAACCTTTTGAGAAGTTTTATGAAAAAGGAGAAATAATGTGCCCGTGGAAATGATAGATGTTTCGATCTGAAGGGTGCTATTATGCACTACTTTCAATTTTGAAGAGGCAGACACTAGAATCCTTTGACCAAAGGGTTCAAAGTTTAGGACTACACACAGTGTTTTGTCAACTTGAAAATCAGGTGATAGCTCACTTGAGAAAGCCGGATTCAGGATACGAGGCAGATTCAGAAGACAATATCTTCGGAAAGAGGATTGAAGAGTCCGAGACTGAATAATTTGTTTCGGATGTACGATCCAGTGCCAGTTACACACCAGGTGTACAGGTAGCTACATCAAGTGAGAGCTATACTCCACGCTCTCCAGAACCTGAACCAGAAGCAGAAGAGAAAGAGGAAGAAGAAGAAGAAGAGGAAGAAGAGGTAGAGGAAGAAGAAGCAGCAGAAGAGGAAGACGAAGAAGAAGAAGACGAAGACAAAGCAGCAGCGAATCCAGAGGAAGTGGAACCTGAGATCATCGTCATCAGCAGTAGTTTTGAAGCTGAACTTGAATGTACTAAAAAAGCGAGATTTGATTTAAATCATTAAATCATTCTGTACTGCTTTGTATTTCCAGTTTGCCTCAATAAAAGTTTGGTTTTTTAGCAATGGCTGCAAACACTAGTCTACCAATCCTTGAATTTAATGGTAGTGACTATGAATACTGGTCTATAAAAATGAATACCTTGTTGATAGGAAAAGGTCTTTGGGATGTAGTTGAAGAAGGTTATACAGAACCAACTGCTGCTGAATGGGCAGCGTTTTCTAATGCTGATAAAAAGGCGAGAAAAGAAGCACAAAAGAATAATGCTTTTGCCCTTTATCACATTCATGCTGCCTTAGATAAAAGTATCTTCCCTAGGGTTGCATCTTATGTAATTGCACAAGATGCATGGAATGCCCTAAAAGAAAGCTATAGAGGTAGTGACCAAGTAAAGCAGGTAAAACTGCAAACTTTGAAATGAGATTTTGAGAATCTCAAGATGCAAGAGAATGAAAGAGTCGGTGATTACTGCGTGCGAGTGAAAGAAGTAGTCGACAAAATGGTCACACTAGGGGAGGATATTAAGCCAGAGATGATGGTGAAGAAAGTGTTGAGAACACTTCTTCATAAATGGAATTCTGTTGCAATAATTATTGAAGAATCAAAAGACTTAACCACATTGTCTTTTGATGCATTAACCGGTTCACTTCTCTCACATGAAGAGAGGTTACAGGAAACTCCTATCACTAGTTATGGAGGAGATGAGAAATATTTTGCCACACATGAAGGAAGAGGTAGAGGCCGTGGCAGAGGTCAACAAAGAGGCAGAGGCAAAAATAATCAAAGAGGAGGAACTCCTACTAGAGGAGGATCATCTAACAGAGGTGGAAATCAGAATAGAGGAGGACAACAGCAATATAGAGGGAAACAATCTGGAAAAGGAAAAGGAGGAGACAAATAAAAAAAGTTTGCTACAATTGTGGCAAACCTGGCCATTATGCTCATGATTGTTGGTCAAAGACTTCGTAAGGAAGCAGCAGCAACCAGAGCAGTCAATTTGGGAATTTTGGAGAAGAGGAAGAGTCCTCAAATCTCTTTCTTTCTTATGGCCAGACAGAGCAAAATATGAATGATACATGGATTTTGGACACTGGGTGTTCAAATCACATGAGTGGCAAAGAAGAACTCTTTGCTAAGTTAGACTCCTCATACAAATCCAACATCCGATTGGGAGATGACAAGTCATTGGCAGTAGAAGGCATTGGAGCCATGGAGGTTCCAACAAAAGAAGGCATCAAGCAAGTAAGTGATATCTATTACACTCCTCATCTTCAACACAATATTTTAAGTGTTGGTCAGATGCTAGAAAAGAATTATAAGTTGATATTTGATGAGGGTAAATGCACTATTTTTGACAAAAACAATAGTAATAGAATCATTACACAAGTGCCAATGTCAAAGAATAGATTATTCCCTTTGAAGTTTGGCCAGTCAGGAGGAAATAAATTAGCAAATGTTGCAATTACCAATCCAAGTGTCCTATGGCACTTGAGATATGGTCACTTGAATTCAGCAAGTTTGAAGATGCTAACTTCACAAGCAATGGTGACTAGACTTCCCAAAGTTCAAGACAGTAAGGAATTTTGTGAAGGGTGTGCCTTGGGCAAGCATGCCAGATCAAAATTTCCTCATGGACAAGCATGGAGGGCCAGCTATCCTCTTCAGTTGGTACATTCAGACATCTGTGGTCCGATGCAGACCAAGAGTCTAGGTAATCACTCTTACTTCCTAATTTTCATTGATGATTACACAAGAATGTGTTGGATATATTTTTTGAAGCATAAGGATGAAGCATTTGCATGCTTTGTTGATTTTGAAGCAAAAGTTGAAAGTGAGAGTGGATATTCTGTCAAATGTCTTAGATCAGATAGAGAAGGAGAATACTCCTCTAATCAGTTTTTGAATTTTTGTAAACATCATGGAATTAAGAGGCAGTTCACAACTGCCTACACTCCAAAACAGAATGGTGTAGCAGAAATAAAGAATTGCACCATTGTGGAGATGGCGAGATCAATGCTTCAGACAAAGCATTTGAGTAATGCATATTGGGGAGATGCAACAAGGACTGTGTTCACATTTTGAAAAGAAGTCCTACTTCAAGTTTGAAAGGGAAGACACCTTACCAAGCCTGGTATGGTAAGAAACCAAATGTGAAGTATTTCAGAGTATTTGGTTCATTGGCATATGCTCACATTCCTGATGAGCTGAGAAAGAAGTTAGATCCAAAGAGTCAGGCTTGCATTTTTGTAGGATACTGTGAAAACACAAAGGGTTATAGACTCTACAATCCTACGACTCGAAAGATAGTAGTTTCAAGGGATGTGATTTTTGATGAAGGGGGAGAGTGGGGTAAGCCCCAAATATTCAGTGATGTTGAAGCCACTGATGTAGTTGCTCAGCAGGTGCAACCGTAGCTCCCATAGAAAGGAAAGCAGTCTCCGCCCACACATCCACCAAGTCCATATTTTGATTCAACTGCTTCACCAAGTCCTTCTCCATAGCGATCAGTAAGTTCCTCACCAATGGATATTGATGTTCCATCCAAAGCTAAGAGAAATTTACAGTATCATCCATCATCTGAGATGTTGGATAAAATTTTTTCAAGAAGATATACTAGAAGTCAAGCTAGTGAAATGGACTCTGTTTTACACAGATTAGAAAGTATGCACTTGTATGGTGATGATGAATCCCAGCAGGAACCTAGGGGAGATCAAGTTAACTATGCTTTGTTAACTAGTGCACAACTTTAACCCTCTATTTATGAGAAGGCATGTACTCATAATATTTGGCAAGATGCCATGAAAGAGGAGATAACCTCTATAAAAAACAATGACACTTGGGAGCTCGTGAAGCTTCCGAAAGGAAAGAAATGTGTTGGCTGTAAATGGATCTTCAAGACCAAGTTTAATGCTGATGGAAGCATTGAGAAGCACAAGGCAAGATTAGTGGCAAAGGGTTTTACTCAGAAGTATGGAATAGATTATGAAGAGACTTTTGCTCCTGTAGCCAGACAGGAGACAATTAGAATAGTTCTTGCCTTAGCTGCACACAAAGGATGGAAAATCCAACACATGGATGTGAAGAGTGCATTTCTCAATGGTTACTTGATAGAAGAAGTGTATGTTGAGCAACCACAGGGATTTGAAGTGCAAGGTAAGGAACACCTTGTTTACAGATTGAAGAAGGCACTCTATGGTCTTAAACAGGCACCAAGAGCTTGGTACTCACGCATTGATGGGTACTTCAAAGATTATGGGTTCACCAGGAGCAAAAATGAACCCACACTCTACTACCTAAAGCAAGGTAATGAAATCCTCATAGTTTGTTTGTATGTGGATGATCTCATTTTTATGGGTAGTAATAAAAAAATGAATAGGGAGTTCAAACACTCCATGATGACGCAGTTTGAGATGAAGGATCTTGGATTAATGCACTACTACCTTGGAATGGAGGTTCATCGATCAGATACAGGGATCTTCATCTGTCAACATAAATATGCTCAAGACATGATCAAGAAGTTTGCTATGGAGCATTGCAAACCAGTTGCAACTCCAGTTGGACATGGGATCCAATTAAGCAACGATGATGGAGCACCAAAAAGTTGATGTGACCACTTTCAGAAGCATGGTTAGGAGTTTGATGTTTCTCGCCAACACCAGACCAGATATTCAGTATGTTGTATCTCTTGTTTCTAGATTTATGTCTAACCCCTCTGAGCTGCATTTGCAAGTAGCTAAAAGAATTTTGAGATATGTGAAGGGTACATTGGATTTTGGAATCCAGTACCATAAATGTAACACTATCAAGCTTGTAGGCTTTAGTGATAGTGATTGGGGTAGCAATATTGATGACAGAAAGTCAACATCAGGAAACTGTTTTAGTCTTGGATCAGGACTAATAACTTGGAGTTCAAAAAAGCAGACAGTAGTAGCGCTATCTTCAACAGAAGCAGAGTATATAGCGGTTACTTATGCAAGTACTCAAGCCTTGTGGCTAAGGAAAGTACTAGAAGAGATTGGAGAACAACAAAGTGGTCCGACCAGAATCTACTGTGACAACATCAGTGCCATTCAGTTGGCATATAATCTTGTCCACCATAGCAGAACAAAGCATTTTGATATGAAGTATCACTTCATCAGAGATATGGTGGAACATGAAATTGTTGAGCTTCAATATTGTCACACTTTGGAGAATGTTGCAGACATCTTCACCAAGGCGATGACTAAAGCTCAATTTGTAAAGCTGAGAGACTGTGTAGTCAGTCCTCTCAACTTTAAGGGGGAGAATGTTGTAAATGTGAATAAGGATATCACAAAGGAGGCTTAGAAACATCTAGTTCTCTAGCCTCCAGTGTGAAAACCCCTTTAAAAATTTTTGTCGGCATATTTCTTTTCTACGTCTATTCTTCCCCTAACTCCCTCCTATATTCCCTCTCTTTTTTCCTCCATGTTTCCTAACTCCCTTATCCCTCCATCTCATCTAAGTCCCCTTATTCCTCCGCACCTTCCTCCCCTTATCCCTCCATCTCCCTTCACACTCATCTCCTTATCCATCCCACCGCCGCCGCCCACTCATCTCCTTAGCCTTATCCCTCCAACCTTCTCCGCCAAACTTCACTTTATTCAACTATTATATAATGCTATGTATTATTAAGATTGTAAGGTTTTGAAAGGGGTTAATTAAAATTAATAAAATATTCTTCTTCCTCCTCCGTTTTGTTTGTTCTGTGTTTACTTGACTGGTTTAGCGCCTGATCCACAGGTCACATGGCACAGTAAGAAACAAGAGTCAGTTTCCTTATTCACAGCAGAGGCAAAATATATTGCAGCATCAACATGTTGTACGCAGGTTTTATGGATGAAACAAACCCTAAAAGATCTTTGCATTAAATTTAGAGAGCCAATTTTAGTTAAGTGTGATAACACCAGTGTTATTAACATCTAAAAGAATCCAGTTATGCATTCTCGCACAAAACATATTGCTATCTGATATCACTTTCTGAAGGAGAAAGTTGCGGAAGGTGAGGTTAAGTTGGATTTTGTCCCAACTACAGAGCAAGTAGCGGATATCTTCACAAAACCACTGCCCAAAGAAATTTTTGAGTACCTTTGCAATAAGTTGGGAGTGGTCACGCTTCCCAAGCATTGACTAGCAATCGAGACCACATTCTTAGGGGGAGTAATTATATATTTCATTATATTTTTGTTCATGTTTGTAATTTTTGCTAACTGTAATAATTTGTGCCTGAGAATGTTGTGCATGGACTCAGGGGGAGTCTGCAGTAGCCCTTTGGTATTATTTTCAAAGGGAGAGAAGAATTACAGGAATTATAGGATATTGCATGAGTGTTGCCAAAAATTCCAAAGGGGGAGATTGTTGAGCAAGTTGCAGCAAAAGTATTGTCATTGTTGTCAACATAGTCAAACAGATCAGTTGATGAAGTATACATGAGTTAAGAGTTTCTTCAGAGTATGTACAGTGATTATCCAGAAAATTTGAAGTGACCCATATGCTAAAAATGCTAAAAATCAAAAGAAAATCACAAGGAAGAAAACTTTCGTGATATCGCGACATGTTGAGAAGAATGAAAACTATCGCGATATCGCGACATGTTGGAAGAAAGAAAACTGTCGCAATATCGCGACATGTTGGAAGAAAGAAAACTGTCGCGATATCGTGACATGTTGAGAGAAAGAAAAACTATTGCGATATCGCGACATGTTGAGAAGCAAGCAAAACTGTCACGATTTCGCAACATGTTTGAAGAGAAAGCACAAGCAAGCAAAACTGTCACAATTTCGCAACATGTTCGGAGAGAAAGCGCAAGCAAGCAAAACTGTCACGATTTCGTGACATGTTCGAAGAGAAAGCACAAGCAAGAAAAACTGTCACGATTTCATGACATATTGCAAGAGAGATAGTATGAAAGAAAAAGTGTCACGATTTCGCGACATGTTGGAAGAGAAAAAGACAAGTAGAAAAAGTGTCGCGATTTTGCGACATATTGCAAGAAACATTGTACGAAAGAAAAATTGTCACGATTTTGCGACATGTTTCATTTTCGTGGGCCAAAGCAAAGAGAAAGAGGAGAGAGAAAAAGGTGTCGCAATTTCGTGACATGTTTCATTTTCATGGGCCAAAGCAAAGAGAAAGAGGAGAGAGAAAAAGGTGTAGCGATTTCGCGACATGTTGCATTTTCACAGTCCGAAGCGAAGAGAAAATGAAAGGAGGAAAAAGTGTCGCGATATCACGACATGTAGCATTTTTGCAGTCCAAAGTGAAGATGAAGGCAAAAAAGGAAAAGTGTCATGATTTCGCGACATGTCGCATTTTCGCGACTTGAAAGTGTAGGAAGGCAGAAAAGGAAAAGTGTCGCAATTTCGCGACATGTCGCATTTTTGTGACTTGAAAAGTGCAGGAAGACAGAAAAGGAAAAGTGTCACGATTTTGTGACATGTCGCATTTTCACGACTTGAAAAGAGCAGGAAGGCTAAGAAGAAAAAGTGTCGTGATATCGTGACATGTCATGTTTTCGCGACCCGAAGGCAAGAGAAAGAGCAAAGGAGAAAAAGTGTCGTGATATCGCGACATGTTGCATTTTTGCGACTAACGGATGAGAGATAAAGGAAGAAGGCAAAAGTGTCATGATATCGTGACAAAAGTAAATAGAAAGAGTATGAAGGCGAAAGTGTCGTGATATCGTGACATGTTGTGTTTTTGTAGGTACAAGCTAAGAAGAGGATAAAGAGGTAGAAGTGTCACGATTTCACAACAGGTCACTTCGACACGAGCTAAGAAGAGAAACTAGCTAAAATAAGATATGTGGAAGTTAACTGAAGTCGGTACGATAGTTACAAGTGCAATTATAGAAGAAGTCGATACTACAGTTACAGGTGCAGTTACAGGAGAAGTCGGTACGACAGTTACAGGTGCAGTTACAAAGAAAAGGTTATAAAATGAGATCTATGTGGAGAATTACATTGCTAAAAAAAGGCTGAAGAGTGTGTGTCGTAAGAGAGCATTAAGGATAGTCGAGAGAGCAATAGACCAGACAGGGTCTTGTATAAGCAAAGGCATTTTTATGTCAATCTTATAGTTTCAAAATTGTAGTCTGAGTTGGTGCTTGGAATCAGTGGTTGGTGCTCCTTTCTGTTGGTGTAGATAAATTAGGGGTTGGTGCTCCTTTCTGTTGGTGCAGATAAACCAGGGGTTGGTGCTCCTTCCAGTGGGTGCTGGTAAATTGTTTGTAAAATTGTTATTTTACAAATACTGTATTTGGATGGGAGTCCAAGCAGTCATTTTTGAGGAGTAGCCAAATTGGTGAACCTCGTTACATTGTGTGTTGTGGAATGCTCTCTTGTTATACTTCCTTTATCTGAGTTTAATTTTTCATTATTTTGGCATTAAGAGTTGTAGATTTGAATTTAAATAGCTACACTGATTCACCCCCCCTCTCAGTGTCATTGTGAAACTATCAACAACACCCTAACCTAGGAACCAAAATCACTGAATGGTGGTAACACGACTTTCATGGATCTCGCATTACTCAGATTTTTAGGAAACTCTGACTAATAAAGGAGAATCTCAATTTCTAGAGTAGAGAGGTCTTTGGCAAAATTTTTGAATGAAAAAAGATAATCATAGCCAATATTAAGGAGATTGAAGAGTAGTTCACTTTTGGGGTCTCTTCTCCTGACCTCATAGACACTAAAATAAATCTCCTCTTAGAATTCCACAATATTCAGGCTAAGGCAGAGATATTTTGGAGATAAAAATATAGAGCTCTCTTGCTCAAGTAAGGGGACTCCAATACTAAGTATTTTCACACCTCCACGCTTCGACATAGGAGCTCCAACAAGATCAAATATTTGTGCAAAAAATATGGTTCCACCACCAATGATAGCTTTGAGATTAGAGCTAAGGTCCTTTGTCATTTTTAGGACTTACTCAAACCTTAAAAGTTTTGCTCCTCTTCTATCTCCAACTCCCTCCTCCAACATGTTCCGAATCTGGTTCCTTCTATTTTTAATGTTGAGCTTATCAGTCCCTTATATCTTGAGGAGATTAAAGATGTTGCTTTTTCTATGTCTCCTAACAAAGCTCAGTCCATATGGGTTTTCCCCAAGATTCTTCCAAATATTTTGGGATATTGTTGGGCTTGATTTATCTGCTACAATATAGGACTTTTAGAGAACCCAATTCCTTAGCAGATATGTTAACTCCATTTTCCTTTCCCTTGTTCTCGAGTCGTAATATTACAATTCTCTCTCAGATTACCATCTCATTAGCCTATGTAACGTCCTATACAAAATTTTGATGAAAACCATGGAAAACATATTAAAAGGCATTCTACCTACTATTATCAATACTTTCCAAGGAGGCTCCACTCAATAAAAACTAATTATCGATGACATCATCACCATTCATGATTTGATTCATTCTGCCACCAAAAGCAAAAATCCTAATTTCTTTCTCAAATTGGATATGAACAAATCTTTTGATATAGTCTCTTGGGATTTCTTCTTGGCTATTCTATCCAAGTTTAGCTTTCATAAGAAATGGGTCAACCTCATCAAGGAATGTCTCTCCATGACCTGGTTTTCTATTCTCATCAAGGAATGTCTCTCCACATATATTTTCTAGCTTTTGATAATTCTTCATTTTTAATCTATTTTATGTTGTATTAATATCAACTCTTCTTTTGATTTGAAAGCATTGGTAAATGTAGTAATTCATTTTTGTACATTTTTATCATTCATATATGTGTGTAATGATTACATATTTTTCTTATAATGGTAATATTCATATGTATGGAGTTTGAACTATAATCCCTATATCTTCTTGCAAAAAATGCTTGTAGACTCTCAACATATTTAAATTTTATAAAACCCTAAATAAGATAATCATGTGCAACTATTGTTTATACCTTATTTTTAAAAATTCTTTTAATTTTTAATTCTAAAGATAAATTCAATGACATATATTTAGCATGGCATAAGGAACTTTTATACCTCATGTTGTTACATATTTTTCTACAAAAGCATATCAAATATAGCTACAATCAAATTCAGGCCCCAATTCCTTGTATGAAGGAACCACTTTTAATGTTTTAGACTTAAATGTGAGATATATTTATCTTTTAAATTAATAATCATTACCTTTTTTTGCATATATTAGCTTTTATTTCACTATGCTTGTAACCTACCACTCTATAGGTTTTTGAAAATTACCTTTATGTTTTATTTGTAATAAATTTCTACATGAACATGCAATAATAAAGCATACCCTACAATTCATACACCTCTTCCCCCATATTTTTTGGTACACTTTCCTATTTTATCTATAGGATTTGCGAGAGGACAATCTTGTTTTACACCACTATTCTTATGGATATTAGCTTCCTTGGTTTTGGTACTCATGTATTAATACTATTAATTTTGATAAAACCTTTTCATATAAGTATAATGTTGCTTGTCTCCACTCAATCCAATTAAATATTTTTTAAACCATAACTTTGTTCTTCTCAAGGTATCAAATGGTTAGAATAATTTTCTATATTGAATTTGACATAAATAAATCAGGGCCCTTCTAATATATTCATGGGGAGTAACTTTAGTTGGAGCACATACATTTTTAACCTCAATTTTGATATTTTTCTCTTACCCACAAAACAAATACCAACAACTCAATTATTTTTTTCTCCTAAAAATTGTCTATCTCATTTGTGTTTGTATTGTATTGTTGTAATACCTTTTAAAGATCATCTAATACTAAAAAATTCCCAACATTCCACACATTTTTTAATACATCTTTACATTCCTCAATATTATTTTATTTCTTGTATTAAAATAATCTTGAGATGATAACAACCATTTAATTCCCTAATCACTCTTGTTTTCTCATATTGATATCCCTTGCAATTTTTCTTTTTCATTGTTCTTAATTTAAGGTTCTTCCTCTACTTTTTTATTTGCACTAACAATGTCATCTTGTCATATTTCTCAATATCTTTTATTTGTCTAAGTTATTCACAAGCCTTATCTCTACAAGTTTATGTCATGTTAGAAAATTTAAAATGCAAGGAATATCTTAAAAACCACTTTCAAATTTATGTTGTCCTAGAAACCTTAAGGTGCAAGATGATCCTTCATAGTAATTGGTTTCTTATGTTTACCAAAATCCTAAATTTCCATGTATATATGCCATAGGTATCTCTTTATTATGTTGCTCTTGAAAACCTAAAGCACAAGGAATCAAGTGTACACTATGATTTTCATTGCAAGGAGAGGATTGTATACTACTTGTGGAAAATGAATATGAATTACTTGAATCTAACTTTAGCTCTTCCATAACTTCTATTTTAAAATTTACCTCCATATCTTCCTTTGCACCTTTGACTCTATCTAAATTTGAACTTGCAATTGTATTTCTTCATCTGTTGTAATATTCTTTGTTTTTCTAATGATTTATTTGAGTGAATTGTGAGGGTATCTAAATTTGAACTTGCAATTGTATTTCTTCATTTATTGTAATATACTTTGTTTCTTCTAATGATTTATTTGAGTGAACCATTATAGTCTTTTTCATTTGATATTATATATGGCTTCCTTTACCTTTTTTTAGGAGTTGAAATCCTTGATCTACTCTATCTTCTACTATAATATGATCTCATTACTTCCTCTTCAAGTTTATCTTAGAACCAAAAATCTATGTGTCCTGCATCATTTTCATGTAATATCTTGTAATGTGTCCAATCTCATAACTTTTACAATATAAAATGTACTATTTTCATAATCCACTTGCTGATCCCATCCTTTAGATTCATATTTAATCTTAATAAATTGTGGAAAATATTTTGAAATACCCATGGCAAAACATATCCTCTAGAATATTGAAAATATTCTTCATAACCTCTTTATTTATTTGATTATTAAAAAAGGGGGTTTTAAAAGGGTCCTCCACCCTTTTACATGAAAAGTGGGGTAGAGGACAACAACACTTACTAAAGGCCAAAATAGCTAGAACTCTATTGAGCTTGTGCCTTAAATGTGTCTAACCTCTTTATTGATATACCAATGCCTAACTCAAACTAGAACATTTAATAATTTTTGTCTTCATAAAATAATTTTTTTCCATTGTATTAAATAAAATATATATCTCCTCCTAAATCATGGACCACATCCCATTATTTTATCCCTAATTTATGAACTAGATAAGATGAATCATGGAAAATCCTAAGAAAATCAAATTGAGCATCTTCACACCAAAATTTAGGGCATTTGAAGCACTAAAATATAATGTCATTTTTGGGTCCACTTTTGACCTACTAAATCATATTATAACTTCATACAAACACCAACATTAGATCAGGCTTGAAAATAGCTTTCTAATGAGTACAAATATGCCTATGTTTAGATATATATTGTGGCAAATTGACCCTAAGAAACAATTGGTCCTAAAAATTTTAGGCGAATGGGTTGACATCGAGGGTCCTCATATTTGCCAATTTATAATTTTGGAAATCCTAATATTTTCCCAATTTGAGAATATTCACCAGTATACATAACCCTCCAAAGAGCTTCCTGACTTGCTAAAACTACTACCCTATATTCTACCTTTGTAGATGATAAGGACATTGCTTGTTGTTTTTGCATAACCAAGTAATTGGGGAAGAACCAAGACAAAATACATAGGCATACGTTGAACATCCATATTCTACTAAACATGTCCAATTTGAATCTGTGTAGCCAATGATATCCATGGATTTTCCCTCATATAAGAGCCCAAAGTGAGTAGTTCCTTGCAAGTAGTAGAGGATTCTTTTTGTTGCTTATCAATGACTGAATTGAGGTTGATGTGAAAATCTAGATATTAAGCCAACAACATATGAGATATCTGGACAAGTATGAGTAAGGTATAATAGACTCCCTACAAGTTGATGGTATAGAGTTGCATCACATAGAGGAGATGTGCAGGAAGTATTTAGATTGACTCCAAACTAAAAATATGTAGGAGAAGGTTTGCAATCTATCATTTTAAATCTTTGAAGAATATCTAGAGTGTATTTTTGTTAACACAATGAAATTCCTATATCTGTTTGATTTATTTGGATCCCAAGGAAGTAATGAGCTAAATCCAGATCATCCATATCAAATTTTTCAAATAGAGAGTCTTTTATAGTCTTAATGTGAGCGAAGTCACTACCAGTGAGTAGTAGATCATCAACATATAGACAAAGTATGGTGATTTTTTCTTCATCTCTCTAAATATAGACTATGTTATCAGACTCACAATGAGAAAAACCTGAGGAAATAAGGAAGGAGCCCATTTTTTCATACCAAGGACTAGTAGCTTGTTTGAGGCCATAGAGAGACTTCCTTGGCCTACAAACAAGAGAGGAGTCTTGAGTGAAACTAGTAGGTTGTTCCATGAATATATCTTCCTTTAAGTACCCATGTAAGAAAGCACTTTTTACATCCATTTGAAAGATAATTCACTTTTGGGAAGCATCTAGAGCAAGAACCAGTCTAATAGAATCTATTTTGGCAATTGGTGCAAAGGTTTCAGCAAAATAAATACCTTCAGTTTGAGAGAAACCTTTGGCTACCATGCAAGCTTTGTGTTTGTCAATTTATCCATTAGGCCCATATTTTGTTCTATACATCCATTTACAATGAACTATTTTCCTTCCTTTAGGTAGGGGAACTAAATCCTAAGTTTTGTTTTTGATTAAGGAAGAGAATTTGTTCTCCACGGTATCACCCCATTCTTTAATACTAGTGGCTTCTTTGAAGGATTGAGGATTAGTGGAAATAGACTGATAGACAAGACCAGTGCCTATGGAGTTGGTTAATCTGGATGATGGAAGATTTTGGATGTAAGGAGTAGCTTCTTTAACAATGGTGTGGGCCCATTTTTACATAGTGGAAGGAGTAGAAGGAATGGAAAGACTTTGAGTTGGAGTTATAGTTTCCTCATATTGTTCACCAATATCTAAATTAATCTCTAAAGTTGGTTCTTCATTATATTGAGGTTATACTATAGGAGAAGGCTCAATGGAGTAAGAGGATGGTTGAGGATCGTTATGAGGGAATGTTTCATCAAATTGGACATTCCTATGATAAAATACCTCATGATTTGTGGGATCAAGGATCTTGTATGCTTTCATTTCCTCACAATAACAAAAAAAGATGAGTTTTTTTTTATTTTCTTATTTAGAGCCTTCCTTTTCTTCTTTTGAATATGCACCCAAGTAGTACACCCAAAAATATTGAAGAAGGAGACATCTGGTTTTGAGCCTGTCCATTCTTCTTCAAGAGTTAAATGATCAAGAGCTTTATGAGGCATGCATTTTTTAATATAGTTTGCACAGTTAATAACTTCTACCCGAAAAACTTTTGGAAGATCTCTTGAATGGAGCATACAATTTGCCATTTCCTTCAATGTTCGGTTTTCCTCTCTACAATACCATTTTACTACGGATTATGGGAGACAGAATGCTGATGAATGATGCCATGACTTGATATAAATATAGAGAACTCATTACTGCAGTATTCCCCCCATTATTTGTACAAATTTACTTGATGTTGCAAGAGGCCTGATTTTAAACTAAGGCTTTGAATATTTTGAAGTGGGATTGAACATCACTTTTGTATTTTAGGAAGTAGACCCAAGTTCTTATGTAAATTCATCAATGAAGGTTAGAGCATATTTTTCTCCTTTGAAAGAAGGCTTTGGAAAAACCTTAAAGTCACTATGGATTAACTCTAGAGGGGATGAGGTTTTTAGAGAACCACTTGGGTGGAAAGGATCTTGATGTTGCTTTCCAAGAGCACATCTGGTATGAAACTAAATAGTGTGGAAGGAGGAATCATTTTTATATTGAATCGCTTTTTGATTGTAAGGTAGAAAAACCCACAATAGACTTAATTAATATATTTGTTCGATGATGCCTTATTATCATATTTGGATTGCATTTAAATACCTAGTCTAATAGTTTTAAGAGTGAAGGGTTGTGACCCTAGAATATAATTAATAAATAATATAAGTATTAGGACATGTTACGAGGGTCCTAACATGCCACCCCCCTTAAAGAAGATTTTTCCTCAAAGCTGAAATTTGGAAATTGCTGCTGGATATCTTGAAAATTTTCCCACGTTGCGTATTCTAAAGGTAGACCTTTCCAATGGATTAAAACTTCCGTGATATCGCGAGTACGAAGGTGACGCGAGCGGTGATCCAAGATAGCTTCTAGCTCGACTATAAGTATTCCATCATCGAAGAATTCAGGGAGAGTGGTTTGTGTCGTGATATGGGCTCCAACTGCGAGCTTAAGGCAAGATACATGAAATACGGGGTGAAGTTTGGAAGAGGGAGGAAGCTCTAGTTTGTAAGCAATAGTCCCAATACATTGGATAACTTTATATGGCCTATAAAATTTGGGTTCTAACTTTTGAGAACATTTTTGTTTAAGAGAGGATTTATGGTAAGGTTGGAGACGTAAGAAAACCATATCACCCTCGTGGAAACTACATTTTCTTCTATGTTGATCGGCCTGCTGCTTCATGCGATGCTGGGTAGTGTGTAGGTTTTCTTTTAGGATCCGTAGGATGTCATCTCTATTAGCAAGTTTTGTTTCCACCGCATGGACTTTTGTAGTCCCTGGAATATAGGAAGTGAGGGATGGTGGTGTTTGACCATATAATGCTTCATAAGGAGTCATTTTGATGGACGTATGGTATGAAGTGTTATACCACCATTCCACTAGTGAAAGCCACTTTACCCAATGGAGTGGGTGAGTAGAAACAAAACATCGAAGGTATGTTTCCAAGCATTTATTTACAACTTCTGTTTGACCATCGGTTTGAGGATGGTAAGCGAAGCTCATACAAAGTTGAATACCTTGTAATTTGAACAATTCCTTCCAAAAGGTGCTAGTGAAAGTTGGGTTGCGGTCACTAACAATTGTGGAGGGCATACCATGTAATTTAAATATGTTATCTAGGAAGAGGTGGGCTATAGTTCTAGTGGTATAAGGATGAGCCACGAAACAAATGGGCATATTTAGATAAACGATCAATGACTACGAAAATGGTTGTTTTTCCTCCTGATTTTGGTAATCCTTCAATAAAGTCCATAGAAATATCTGCCCATGTTTTGGTGGGTATAGGAAGAGGTTGAAGTAATCTTGGAATAGCGAGGGTCTCCCCCTTTTGTCCTTGGCAAACTTCACATTCTTTTACAAAGTTTTTGATGTATTTTTTCATTCCTACCCAATAAAAGGAGGTAGTGGCTCTTTTATAGGTTTTTAAGAACCCTGAGTGGCCTGCAGTGGGTGAGGTATGTAACTCATGAAGAAGTTTTTCATGATAAGTTGAATTGGGGTTGAGGACCATCCTCCCTTTGTATCTTAATATATTGTCCTTCCAAGTGTATGGAGGTTTGCTACTAGGATTATGCTAAAGTTGTTGAATTAAGGCATGGATAGTAGGATCATTTATCCATTCTTCATGCACCTCATCTACCCATTAGGAATAAGGGAGGAAAGAGCATGGACTTGAGGCATATATTCAAAATTTTTAGAAAGTGCATCGACTTCCATGTTTTCCTTTACCTTTTTATATGTAATTTCATAATCATAGCCAAGAATTTTAGTAACCCAATTTTGTTGTTTTGGGGTATTAGTCCTTTGTTCCAAAAAATACTTCAAGCTATGATGGTCAGTGCGTATAATGAAATGTTGTCCAATAAGGTAAGGCCTCCAATTTTGAATAGCATGGACAATCGCCAACATCTCTTTTTCATACGTACAACAAGCTAAATTCTTAGGAGAAAATGCTTTGCTTATAAAAACTAGAGGCCTTTCATCCTGCATGAGTACGGCTCCCATTCCTATTCCTGAAGCGTCACTTTCAATGACGAACGATTTAGAAAAGTTGGGCATGGCTAGAATAGGGGTGGTACACATTACAGTTTTCAAGGTGATAAAGGCCTCATCCGCTTTAGACAACCATTTGAAAGTGTTTTTCTTAAGTAATGTTGTTAGAGGAGCAGCGATTTTACCATAATTTTGGACAAATTTTCTATAATATCCCGTTAGTCCAAGAAACCCACGTAGAGCTTTTAAGGTTTTTGGAATAGGCCAATTTTTCATCTCCTCAATTTTGGAAGGATCTACCATAACTCCTTCCTTTGAGAAAATATGCCCAAGTATTCAATTTCTTGTTTTCCAAAGGAACACTTTGATATTTTTGCATAAAGTTGATTTTCCTTCAAGATTTGGAACACTTGTCTAACATGGTCCAAATGTTCTTCCCATGTTTTGCTATAAATCAAAATGTCATCAAAGAAAACTAATATAAATTTATGAAGAAAAGGGTGAAATACCTTATTCATTAGACTTTGAAAGGTAGAAGGAGCGTTGGTCAGGCCAAATGGCATCACCAAGAATTTGTAGTGCTCTTCGTGAGTGCGAAAGGCCATCTTAGGAATATCCTTTTCATTGACTCGTATTTGGTGGTAGCCTGATTGTAAGTCTAACTTGGAAAAATAAGCTACCCCATGGAGTTCATCTAATAGCTCATCTATGATCGGAATAGGAAATTTATCTTTGATGGTCATTTTATTAAGGGCTTGAAAATCGACACATAAACGCCACGAGCCATCCTTTTTTCTAACTAAAATAATTGGAGAGGAGTAAGGTCTTTTGCTAGGTCTAATGACTCCTGCTTTAAGAAGCTCTTGTACTAATTTTTCTATTTTGGTCTTTTGGAGGTATGGATAACGATAAGGTCTAATATTAGGAGGTTGATTTCTTGGAAATAGTGGAATAGTGTGATCGTGACTTCGTTGTGGAGGTAGTCCTTTTGGTTCATTGAATACCGCCTTATGGTGGTCTAAAATATTTTGTAACTCTGGTGTCTCATCTTCTTTGTGACTAGGTTGAATTGAAAATAATTGGGCGACCATTCCTTTGTTTCCTTTTCGGATAATTTTCTCCATTCTATGCGAGTTGACAATTTGGGAAGGTCCTGATTTCAGGCCTTGGATAATATAGGTTTGGTTCTTTGTTGTGAATTTCATACATAGTTCATAAAATTCCCATTGGACTACGCCCAAGGTTCGTAACCATTGTACGCCTAGTACAATTTCACACCCACCTAGGGGTAGGACGTACATGTCGCCTTTCATGTTATAAACCCCCATAGTTAGTTTTATATTTTTGCATTTTCCTTTGCATACCATTTTTTCGTCGTTTCCAATCATCACTTCGAAGTTATTGCAAGGGTATATAAAAAAAATTGCTTGTTTAGCCACATTTGGATCGATAAAATTGTGCGTGCTACTAGAATATAGGAGCACAGTAAAGTTTTGTTTCTTAAAATACCCTTTTACTCATATTGTTTGAGGGGCAAAAAATTTGACAAGGGTGTTGAAGGAAACCTTTGGTGCATTTTCTTCATCACTTTCAAGTGTGTTGGATAATACCTCTTCTTCGAGTTTAGGTTCCTCTTCAATAGAATTCCCTTCCTCTGTGGCATCTAGAATATATAATTTTTGTGAGGCACATTTATGATTTCTGTCAAATTTCTCATCGCAATGGTAGCAAAGACCCTTAGCTTGTCTTTCCTTCATTTCCTCAAAACTCAGACGCTTAATTGTTAGAGCAGGGTTAATTTTAGGGGTTGTGTAGGAGTTTTGGGTTCATCCATTTTGCATTGGTTTGGGGTTGTTATAAGTGTTTGATGTTTTCCCCCAAGTTGGTTTTGTGAACCGATTTCGTGCCTTGATTTTTTCCTTCGCTAATTTCACCAAGCCGATGGTCTCTAACATGTTTGTAGGGTTATACATTTGCACCTCTATTAGAATTTCTTATTTTAATCCATCGAAAAAATATTCTTGAAAGAATGCAGTGTCTAATATGGATGTTTGATTAGATAGCATTTCAAATTCTGCTTGGTATTCTCTTACCGAAGTGGTTTGGCATAATTTAGTGAGGGCCCTGATATTCTCACAATGACACTAAGAGGGGGGTGAATCAGTGTAGCTATTTAAATTCAAATCTACCACTCTTAAAGTTGAAGCAAAGAGAACTTAAAAGAAGATAAAGCAATTATCACAAGAGAGCACACCACAACACACAATGTAACGAGGTTCACCAATTTGGCTACTCCTCAAGAATGACTGCTTAGACTATGGTCCAAATCTAGTCTTTGCAAAACACCAATTTTACAATCTGTTTACCAGCACCCATTAGAAGGAGCACCAACCCCTGATTTATATACACCAATAGAAAGAAGCACCAACCCCTATCCAAGAACCAACTTGGATCACAGTTTTGAAAGCTATATCAATGACATACAAATGCCTTCACTTTTACAGGACCCTGACTAGTCTCCAATTTATCAAAACTCAATAAACACTTACTGCTCTGCTTGTCACTCTCTTACAACACTCTTCTAACCCTATTTCGGTATCACTTTCACACATTCGGTGGCAACCTTATTCTTTACGCAGACATGCTTTTATAACATATTAGTCTCTATTTTTAACTTCCATATTTACGCATGCAACCCGTAACTGTTTCTTTAATATTCTCTTCTGCCACTTGTCAACTGTAACTCCTTTTGTATTTATAGAATGGGTATTTCGTTAAACACATTACATGCAACATATACCTCTACCATTACTGTTCGTCTTCTTTTCTGTGCATGCATGTATTTTTCGATTCTGTTTATGCGACTGTTCGATTTCTCCTTCTTCGACTGTTCTTAAAAAATCTGCATGCTTTTCTTTTGTAATTGCACCTGTAACTATCACATTGACTCCAATTACCTCTTCTTATTTTGGTTGCATGCTTTTCCTCTACAGTTGCCCCTTTAACTGTCATTCTGTCTGTAGTTAACTATCCGTAATCGTGCTGTTGCGACCTATCACGAAATCGTGACACTTGTCTCTTTGTACTCTTTCTTGGCAGTTGACCACAAAAACATAACATGTCATGATATCGCGACACTTTTTGCCTCCTTGTACACTTCTTGGCTTACACCCATGAAAATGGAACATGTCACAAAATCGTGACACTTCCGCTTCCTTGTACTCTTCTCTGCTTGCACTTAGAGAAAACATGACATGTCATGAAATCGCGACACTTTTCTTGCCTTATGCCTTTCTCTGCCTTTCGCTCGTGAAAATGGAACATGTCACAAAATCGTGACACTTTCCCTGCCTTGTGCATTTTTTGTCTTTGGCACGCGAAAACACAACATGTCACGAAATCACGACACTTTCGCTGCCTTGTGCCTTTCTGTCTTTAGCCCATGAAACCGGAACATGTCACGAAATCATGACACTCTCATTGCCTTGTGCCTTTTTTGTCTTTGGCCCGTGAAACCTAAACATGTCATGAAATCATGACACTCTCGCTGCCTTGTGTCTTTTCTGTCTTTGGCCCGTGAAACCGAAAAATGTCATGAAATCACGACACTCTTGCTGCCTTGTGTCTTTTCTGTCCGTGGCCCACGAAAACATGTCACAAAATCGTGACACTTCTTCTCCTTAGCGCATCCTCTTGCAAATTGTCATGAAATCGTGACACTTTTTCTCCTTGGCGCTTTCTCTTCGAACCTGTCATGAAATCGCGACACTTTTTCTCCTTGGCACTTTCTCTTCGAACCTGTCATGAAATCGCGAAACTTTTTCTCCTTGGTGCTTTCTCTTTGAACCTATCATGAAATCATGAAACTTTTTCATCCGTACAGTCCTTCTTGCAAATTGTCACGAAATCGCAACACTTTCCTTTGCAAGCTCCTTCTCTCCGAACATGTCACGAAATCGTGACAGTTTTCTTTGCCTGTGCCTTCTCTCCAAGCATGTCATGAAATCACGATAATTTTCTTTGCTTGCACCTTCTTTCCGAACATGTCGCGACATCACAACAGTTTTCCTTGTGCTTTCTCTCTCTTCGAACATGTCACGAAATCGTGATAGTTTTTCAACTTGGCTTCTTTGCTTCCAACTTGTCACGAAATCGTGATAGTTTTGCCAACATTTTCTCTCTCCTTCGATATGTCATGAAATCGTGACAATTTTGACAGCATTTTCTCTCTCCTCCGAGATGTCGTGAAATCGCAACAATTTTGACAGCATTTTCTCTCTCCTTTGAGATGTCGCAAAATCGTGACAGAAAACATGTCGCGATATCGCGACAGTTTTCTTACTTGTCTTTTTCTCTGATCTTTTGAATTTGGGCCACTTCTGTTTTCTTGGAAATTCACTGTATATGTTCTTACTGACCTCTGAACCTCTGTCCACTGCATCAACTGATCTATATTGCTGTGTTGAAAACAATGACAATACTGTTTTTGCACCTTGTTCAACAATCTCCCCCTTTGGAATTGTTGGCAACACATGTGCAATTTCCTATAATTCTTCTCCCCCTTTGACAATAATACCAAAGGGCTGTTGTAGACTCCCCCTGAGTCTATGCACAACATTCTCAAACACACATTGTTTTAGTTAGCAAAAATCATAAATATGAGTAAAACTATAAACATAGGCATAAATGCTCCCCATGAGAATGTGATCCCAATTGATAGTTAGTTCTTGGGAAACGTGACCACTCCCAACTTACTTTGAAGGTACTCAAAAACTTCCTTGGGCAAAGGTTTTTTGAATATATCTGCTACTTGCTCTGTAGTTGAAACAAAATCCAATTTGACCTCACCTTCTACAAATTTATCCTTCAAAAAGTGATACCCGATTGCAATATGTTTGGTTCGAGAATGCATAACCAGATTCTTTGATATGTTAATAGCACTAGTGTTATCACATTTAACTGAAATGGGCTCATTGAAGTGAATACCAAGATCTTTCAAGGTTTGTCTCATCCATAATATCTATGTACAACATGTTGTTGCTACAATGTATTCTGCCTCTGTTGTGGATAGAGAGACTAATTCTTGTTTCTTGTTGTGCCATGCTACCAGCATGTCTCCAATATAAAATGCTCCTCCACTAGTACTCTTTCTGTCATCAATACATCCTGCCCAATCTACATTAGAATATGCAATCAGAGTGAAGTCCTTACCTTTTAGGTACCATAACCCATACTCCATAGTACCCTTGAGGTACCTAAAAATCCTCTTCATAGCTTTCACATGAGTCTCTTTGGGACTAGCCTGAAATCTTGCTACCATGCATACTGCCTGTAAGATATCTGGTCTTGTAGCTATTAAATACAACAGGCTCCTAATCATAGATCTGTACATTGTTTGATCAACATCTGGAGATTTTTCATCCTTGCTCAACTTGCAGCCTGTTGTCATGGAAGTGCTAACAGGTTTATAGTCCTCCATTGTGAACTTTTTCAACATTTCTTTCACATATTTAACTTGATAAAATAAAAATGCCCTTTTCATTTTGATTGACTTGCAGTCTGAGGAAATAAGAAAGTTCACCAATCATAGACATCTCAAATTCTTTCTTCATTTTATTTGCTATGTCTCTACAATACTTATCATTATTGCTGTCAAAAATGATATCATCTACATAAACAACAAGGACAATGAGATGGCCATTCTCTGTTTTGACGTACAGATTACTGTCCACCAAACCTTTCTTGAACCCCTATTGAATAAGATAGTTATCCAACCTTGCATACCATGCTCTGGGTGCTTGTTTCAGGCCATACAAAGCTTTCTTCAACTTGCAAACAAAGTTGGGATTATCACCCAGTTGGAAACCATCTGGTTGCTCAATGTAAACCTCTTCTTCCAGTTTTCCATTCAGAAATGCTGATTTCATGTCCATTTGATACACTTTGAAATTTTTATGAACTGCTAAGGCCAGAAACATTCTGATTGCCTCTAGTTTAGCTACGGGTGCAAAGGTCTTCTCAAAATCAATGCCTTCAACCTGTGCATAGCCTTTATAGACCATTCTTGATTTATTCCTTACAACCTATCCATCTTCGTTCAATTTGTTTCGAAAAATCCATTTAGTACCGATTATATTTTTATTTGCTGGTCCTGGTACTAACTCCCAGGTTTTGTTTTTCTCAATCTGATCTAGTTCTTCATTAATTGTCTTCATCCAACTTTCATCTGTGCTTGCTTTAGCAACATTTTTGGGCTCAATGCTAGATAATAGAGAGTAGTTCCATATCACTGCTCTTCTTGTCTGAATGCCAACTATGGGGTCCCCAATAATCTGTTCTCTAGGATGATTTTTTTGCGAGCTACCTATTTTGAATTTCTTATTTTCTTCTTCTTCTGAGTCAATTCTTAAATCATCTGGGTCAATTTTCTGATTCTCTTATGTTTCCTTTTCTTCATCTCCTTCAATGACTTCTTCATAAATAGGGTAGTTTTCTTGATAGGTAATTTCTCGTTCTTTACCTTCATCAACTTTAACATCAACACTCTCCACAATTTTCTTCAGCCTCTTGTTGTAACATGTGTAGGCTTTGCTTTTTGTCGAGTAACCAAGAAAAATACTTTCGTCAGCTCTATCTTCAAAATTACTGAGATTATCTTCAGTTCATTTGATGTAGCACTTGCTACTAAACACTTTGAAATATCTTATTGTTGCCTTTCTGTCGAACCACAGCTCATAAGGTGTTTTGCTTTCATGCGTCCTTAGCATGCACCTGTTTTGGATGTAAACTACAGTATGGACTGCCTCTTTCCAAAATCATCGCCTATTTTGTTCTCGACCAACATTGTCCATGCCATTTCCTACACTCGTCTCGTTCTTCCTTTCCACAACACCATTCTCGTGAGGTGTCCTTGCTGCTGAAAACTGTCTTCTGATCCCATATTTTTGATAGTACTCTGCAAACTCTTCTGAGATAAACTCTCCTCCTCTGTCTGATCTTAGGCACTTAATTTTTTTTCTAGTTTGATTCTCAACCTATTTTTTAAAAATCTTGAACATCTCAAAGGCATCTGATTTAAGTTTTAAAAATAGTACCCATGTCATCCTGGAGTAGTCATCTATGAACATCATAAAGTATTTGTCACCATTTATGCTTTATGTTCTCATGGGTCCACACAAATCAGTATGTATTAGTTCTAAAGGCTTACTAGTGAAGTATTCCTTTGATTTAAATGTGGCTCTAGTTTGCTTCCCCTTTTGGCATGAAGCACAAATGTTATTTAATGGTTTGCCAATGGTGGGTATATCTCTTACTGCCCTATTTGAGCTTATTTTTACCAAATTGTCAAAGCTGATATGACCGAGCCTCTTGTGCCACAGCCAATTTTCATCTTTCTATCCAATCAAGCATGCTCCTTCTAAAGTCTCTGAGAGAGTATATATATTTCTAGAAGTCCTCAATCCAGTAGCTATCGGTTTCCCACTGTGTGCTTTTCTGACTTCACATCCCTGCTTCTTAAAGATGACTTCATGACCTCTGTCATAGATTTGAATTATGCTCAGTAAGTTGTGCTTCAAACCAATCACAAACTGAACTTCTTTGGAATTTATCTTTCCATCACTTATCTTGACTGATCCTTTGCCAACTATCTTGGCTCCATCATTATTTCCAAACTTTATAGAGCCTCCTTCATATTTTTGTAATTTTTCAAATTTTTGTTTATCTCCTGTCATGTGACTGGAGCATCCACTATCCAATATCCATGGTGCAAATTTGTTCTATGCTTTGAATGCTATCTGAACAATCAAGGATTCCTTTTCTTCCTTGGGTTGCTCCTTTTCTTTCCACTCTAGTTTGGTTGCAGTTTTGGTCACTTGTTTAGACTTTCCTTTGTCAGTAGCCTATGCATGTTTTTCTAGGAATTTTTTGTTTTGCCTTAACCTGTTTGGTTGAGATCTTCTTCCCTGATATTTATTTGCTGCATATGTGCTTCTACAGTTTCTTGCAATGTGTCCAAAGTTATGACAGTTATAGCATTCTACTGCATAATCCATCAAGGGTGAAAAGACATTTCTACTGGTGAAATTTCTTTGTCCTATATTATGAATGCAGTCTGAAATCTTATGACCGTAAGCATTGCATTTAAAGCAATAACCAAAAAAGGAATGGTTGAACCTGGGAGTTGGTCTTTGCCATTTTGTAGTAGGAGCCACAAATTTTCTTCTCCTTTGATGTGTGACTTTTGTGAATCCCTCATTGTCAGTACTCTTCTTGTGCCTGGCATTATTTCTTTCTTTTGCATGCTCTATTTTTCTTTGATCAACCTTGATCTTATCTTCTTTCTTTACTGGTTCTACAGTTATGGCATTTGATCCACTTGATGATTCTCCTTCGACAAGCCCAAGCCAAATTTGATGCCTGTAGTCCTCTGACTATTTATAATCTTTTCAAGCTTCCCAGAACTTTCTCCAAGTTTGTGATAGCAACTCAATTTTTGATTCTTTTCTTCTAGCTGCATTCTTAAGACAATAATATCTTCTTCCAGTTTGCTGCACTCATCTATTTTCATGGTTAACTGTACTTCAAGGTCTTCAGACATTTTCTTAAATTTTTTTATATGTACTTTCAAAGTGTTTATTATGTCATTCGCATCCTCAAGCTTTCTTGAGACCTTTTTATTCTTTTTCCTTTCTATACTCAATTCTTTAAGTGCAGCAACCAACTCTCCTTCCAGATATACTTCAGCCTCATTCTTAATTTTTTTGTCACCTTCTTGTTTTTCTTCTATTTTTTACTTCTTCAAATGCCATGAACAGAGCTTCACCTGTTTCTTCTTCAGAATCTTCACCTGAGCTATCTTCATAAGAGCTGACATTCTTGGATATGAAACTTTTCTTTTTGAAATTGCTTTTTCTAAAATTTGGTTTCTTCTTCCAGTCACTTTTGTCTTGCTGTGACCCTTCACCACTTTTGGTTTTCTCATTCATTGGACACTTAGCTGCAAAGTGACCAATGCCTCCACAATTGAAGCACTTAAATGGTAAATTTCCTCTATATTTTCCTTTTCCCTTTGTAAGTTTCTGAACAAAGTTAGCTTCTCTTTCATCTGATGTCTCTTCATCCTCCGATTCTTGTTTAGCTTTTATATTTTTGTGTGCTTTAAAAGCAGCCTCTCTGTATATGGGCTTAGTTTTTCCTATTCTCATTTTGTATGTAGTCAAAGAACCGTGCATCTCATCCATGCTAAAATTATTTAGATCTTTAGCCTCTTCTATTGCAGAAACTTTAGAATTAAATCTTTTGTGAAGAGTTCTAAGTACCTTTTTCATGATGACCGCATCTTCCATTTCTTCACCAAGTCCTTTGATTGCATTAATGATTCCATTGACTCTCAGCATATAGGCCTCTATGTTCTCATCGTCATTCATTTGTAATGCTTCGAACTGAGCTCGATGCGTTTGTAGCTTGGCTTCCTTGATCTTGCTGTCTCCTTCATGGATGCTCTTCAGTTTGTCCCACATGTCTTTTGTTGATTTACAACTCATGACCCTTATCAGTTCACTGTCTACTAGCCCACACATTATGGCATTCTTTGCTTTGGAGTTATTCTCAAACTTTTTTTTCTTGATAGCATTTTTTGGAGGAGTAGCAGGTATTGTGTATCCACTTTCTACTAACTCCCAAATGTCGTATCCCAATGCACTTAGATATGTTTACATCCTGAGTTTCCAGAATGAGTAATTAGTTCCATCAAACAAAGGAGCTTTATTTGAAGAGAATCCTTCACCACCTGCCATTGTGTTCCTTCTAAGATCACCTTAGCTGATTAAGCTTGTTCAGGAACTTGGCTCTGATACCAATTGATATTCTCATAATGACACTGAGAGGGGGGGTGAATTAGTGTAGCTATTTAAATTCAAATCTACCACTCTTAAAGCTGAAGCAAAGAGAACTTAAAAGCAGATAAAGCAATTATCACAAGAGAGCACACCACAACACATAATGTAACGAGGTTCACCAATTTGGCTACTCCTCAAGAATGACTACTTGGACTACGATCCAAATCTAGTCTTTGCAAAACACCAATTTTATAATCTGTTTACTAGCACCCACTGAAAGGAGCACCAACCCCTGATTTATCTACACCAACAGAAAGGAGCACCAACCCCTATCCAAGCACCAACTTGGATCACAGTTTTGAAAGCTATATCAATGACATACAAATGCCTTCACTTTTAGAGGACCCTGACTGGTCTCCAATTTATCAAAACTCAGTAAACACTTACTACTCTGCTTGTCGCTCTCTTACAACACTCTTCTAACCCTCTTTCGGTAGCACTTTCACATATTCGACAGCAACCTTATTCTTTACGTAGACCTGCTTTTATAACATATTAGTCTCTATTTTTAACTTCCATATTTATGCATGCAACCCGTAACTGTTTCTTTAATATTCTATTCTGCCACTTGTCAACTATAACTCCTTTATGTAACTCCTTTTGTATTTATAGAATGGGCATTTCATTAAACACGTTACATACAACATATACCTCTACCATGACTGTTCGTCTTCTTTTCTGTGCATGCATGCATTTTCGATTCTATTTATGCGACTGTTCGATTTCTCCTTCTTTGACTGTTCTTAAAAAATATGCATGCTTTTCTTTTGTAATTGCACCTGTAACTATCGCATTGACTCTAGTTACCTCTTCTTATTTTGGTTGCATGCTTTTCCTCTACAATGACCCCTTTAACTGTCGTTCTATCTGCAGTTAACTATCCGTAATCGTGTTGTTGCGACCTATCGTGAAATCGTGACACTTTTGTCTCTTTGTACTCTTTCTTGGAAGTTGACCATGAAAACATAACATGTCATGATATCGTGACACTTTTTGCCTCCTTGTCCACTTCTTGGCTTACACCCGCAAAAATGAAACATGTCACGAAATCACGACACTTTTGCTTCCTTGTACTCTTCTCTGCTTGCACTTAGCGAAAACATGACATGTCACAAAATCGTGACACTTTTCTTGCCTTATGCCTTTCTCTGCCTTTCGCCCATGAAAACGAAACATGGCACGAAATCCTGACACTTTCACTGCCTTATGCCTTTTCTGTCTTTGGCATGCGAAAACACATGTCACAAAATTGCGACACTTTCGCTGCCTTGTGCCTTTTCTGTCTTTGGCCCATGAAACCGAAACATGTCACGAAATCATGACACTCTCACTGCCTTATGCCTTTTCTGTCTTTGGCCCACAAAATCGAAACATGTCGCAAAATTGTGACACTCTCGCTGCCTTGTGTCTTTTCTATCTTTGGCCCATGAAACTGGAACATGTCGCGAAATCGCGACACTCTCGCTGCCTTGTGTCTTTTCTATCTTTGGCCCGTGAAAACACATGTCAGGAAATTGTGACACTTCTTCTCCTTAGCACATCCTCTTGCAAATTGTCACAAAATCGTGACACTTTTTCTCCTTGGTGCTTTCTCTTTGAACCTGTCATGAAATCACGACACTTTTTCTCCTTGGCGCTTTCTCTTTGAACCTGTCGTAAAATCGTGACACTTTTTCTCCTTGGTGCTTTCTCTTCGAACCTATCATGAAATCATGACACTTTTTCTCCTTGGTACTTTCTCTTCGAACCTGTCGTGAAATCGTGACACTTTTTCATCCGTACAGTACTTCTTGCAAATTGTCGCAAAATAGTGACACTTTCCTTTGCAAGCTCCTTCCCTTCGAACATGTCACAAAATCGTGACAGTTTTCTTTGCCTGTGTCTTCTCTCCAAGCATGTTGCGAAATCATGACAATTTTCTTTGCTTGCACTTTCTTTTTGAACATGTCGCGACATCACGATAGTTTTCCTTATGCTTTCTCTCTCTTTGAACATGTCACGAAATCATGACAGTTTTTCAACTTGGCTTCTTTGCTTCCAACTTGTCACGAAATCGTGACACCTTTGCCAACATTTTCTCTCTCCTTCGATATGTCATGAAATTACGACAATTTTGACAGCATTTGCTCTCTCCTCCGAGATGTTGCGAAATTAATTTTGCTAGCATTTTCTCTCTCCTCTGAGATGTCGCGAAATCGCAACAAAAAACATGTCGCGATATCACGACAATTTTCTTACTTGTCTTTTTCTCTGATCTTTTGAATCTGGGCCACTTCTGTCTTCTTGGAAATTCACTGTACATGTTCTTACTGACCTCTGAACCTCTGTCCACTGCATCAACTGATCTATATGGCTGTGTTGACAATAATGACAATACTATTTTTGCACCTTGCTCAACAGGCCCTTGTAAAGCTTTGAAACTTGCTAGGGCCGAATCGCACTAATATATTATGTGTAAAGGTTGACCACATCGGAGTATTGTTAGTTTTCTTGAACCATTGGTACCATTGGATGACGTCATTTTCCAAGTGGAAGGAGGCAATATGCACTTTTTGCATTTTCAAAATTTTATTTAGTGAGAAATTGCTCTGCTCGATAGATCCAGTTTGTAGGGTTTCCTCCTTCAAATTTTGGGAAGTCTAATTTAGTGAGGGCCCCTGTAAAGCTTTGAAACTTGCTAGGGACGAATCACACTAATATATTATGTGTAAAGGTTGACCACGTCGGAGTATCGTTAGTTTTATCGAACCATTGGTACCATTGGATGGCATCGTTTTCCAAGTGGAAGGAGGTGATATGCACTTTTTGCATTTTCGAAATTTGATTTAGTGATAAATATTGCTCTACTCGGTAGATCCAGTTTGTAGGGTCTCCTCCAAATTTTGGGAATTCTAATTTGGTCATCCATGGTAGAATGGAATTTTGTGGACCTCCTAAAATTTCTCGATTTGATGACCCATTGTTGGTTGAATTTGCATGTGTTGTTGCCTAATTTTGACTGATGGCATCAAGTTTAACATCCATTGCAAATATTTTCTTGAAGAGTTCTCTTGTGTTACGGGTATTCTCCTCTCTTTCCTATTGAACTTCTTCAGTGAGCCTTTCATGTTTCTCATGAATGGAATCCAGTGATCGTCGTCCTTCAGCCATTGCGGTTGGTGTAGGTAACAATCAATATGACTTGGTACAGGTGAGCAATTTTTTTTTGTTTAACAAATTTATAAGTTGTTTTAATAATTTTTTTTTTTTCAAAATTTTGTGGGCTATGCCCTATCAACTTTTTGAATTTGTTGCTCTCTGTTATTTAACAAATAGCTTGTAGAGGCGTTAGGGTCGAGAGCATGCGGTGGTCGGCAGGGCAGCAGGTGAAAGGCAGACTGACAGGGCGACAGACTGGCAGGGTGGCAGGCGGGAAAAAATTTTAATGGTGAATTTGCTCCTTGATCTAGCTTTGATCCAGATGGTATGAAATAAATAGTGCGAAATGAGGAATCGTTTTTATATTGAATCACTTTTTTATTGTAAGGTAGAAAAACCCACAATAGACTTAATTAATATATTTGTTCGATGATGCCTTATTATCATATTTGGATTGCATTTAAATACCTAGTCTAATAGTTGTAAGAGTGAAAGGTTGTGACCCTAGAATATAATTAATAAATAATATAAGTATTAGGACATGTTAGGAGGATCCTAACAACATCTAGGACATACTCCATCAATAAAAGAGACTTGAGATAAACATGTTACCATTTAATGGGTATTCAATTCCTTTAGGTAGTTATAACTAATATGACCAAACATTTTATGCCAAATTTTGCTTTCAAGATCTCCATGAGCCACAAAATAGAAGGCCCCTTCTAGATTTTTGAATCCTTTGAAGTGAAATAGGTGAGTGTTGTGATCAATATCTCCTTTGGCTATAAGAGAGTTGGGGTCTTGAAAGTATCTTGTCCCAACTCTTGTTGGAGAGAAGAGAATTATTTTCCCCTTTCCACAAGTACAAATCTGATAGATGGAGAGGAGATTTGTTGCAATGTTTGGAACATAGGGAACATTATTGATAGAACCACAATCAATGGATATGTCACCTTTTCCTTTGACTGGGATAAAGGATGAGTCATCAACTTCTATGCTACTTGTTGAACTTGAGGAGATAGAAGAGAATGACTCATCTGAAGCAGTCATGTGATGGGTTGCTCCTTAATCTAGGACCCAATATTTAGATGAAGTATTGGTGGTATTTCCTTGAAAATTTAAGGCTTTTCCTATCTGCTTTTTATTGTCTATATTTTGATCCTTCATAGTTGTCTCTAGTTGTTGAAGTATTTTCCAATATTTGTTTACAGAATGGCCATTATTTTTGTAGTGAGTACAAGTTATGGGACTCCTTTATTGTCTTTTGAATTTTTCTTTAGTATAGGTGGAGGCTACTAAGCCTTTTGAGGAAGAGGAAGAGATATAATATTTTGCAATTTTTTTCTTCCCTAGTTAGTCTATCACAAAATTCTTCTAAGGAGGGCATTTTAAAGGTTGCACCAAGAACATATTTTGTATATAGAAAGGTGGTTGCAAATATTTGAAATACACCATTTAATTTAGAGATAATTAGATAGATGCATTCTTCTTCAATTTTATTCTTCCCACTAACTTTGTATTTAGTGAGGACTTATTTGAATTTGGTGATAAAGTCAACAATATTGTTGAAGTCTTCAGGAGATAAAGTTATTAATTCTACCTCTAATTGCATTGATCTTATTTGATCTACTTTTCCAAACAAGTTCTTTAGTTTTTTCCAACTTTCATATGGAGTTTTACAATCTGTAATGTGAAACCATAAGCTTTCATGTACATTAGTGCTTATAATACCCATTGTTTCATACATCTTTCATTTATGAACAAATATTTCATATTCTTTCTCAAATTCAGGTTGTTTTTCTTCTAGCAAGTGAGTGAGCCCTTTTTGAGAGATAAGATTTAAAATTTTGGGTTTCCAAGTGTGATAGTTATGAAGGGTGAGAAGATCAATTGTATTCATTTTTCCAAATAAATTTTAAGTTAACCAATATACCCCCCTTACAACTTCAAGTGTTGATTAGTGCAATTGATAGAAGATATGTAAGATTTTTTAATGTCACAATACTCAGATTACCCACCCTAACGAGAGGAAAACTATAAGTAGTAGAGTCTTTTTGTATTAAAATTTGCTTTAGAGACAATTTCTAGACCCAATATTATTCTTCTCAATTACCCGCCCTTACTTGAGGGAAACTTTAAGTAATAAGTAGAAAAAAATACTTGGAACATAGGATTGAAATGCAAGGATGATCAGCCAGATTTGGATATCGAAATATCTCAATGACTCGCCCTTACGAGAGGGAAACTATAAGTAAGAGAGATATCCAACATGTGAAATATGGTGACCAAAAAAAATATATGCCAGGCCTGTATACCAAGTCTCTCAAAAAACCCGCCCTAACATGAGGGAAACTATAAGTTTTTGGAGGATAGTGGTACGTGGAACATAGGAAATATATCTTGAAGGAAAACTTTAGTTTTGGAATTTTTTGAGTGCTTGAATTTAATTCTAGAAATAGACTTATTTATATATTTATATTTATATATATATATAATGAATATAGCTGAAAAGAAGTGTATTTAATGAACAAGCAAGAAGTGGAGAAAACAATTATCCACTTTTTAAGTAAAATTTAGTTTTGATTACTTGAATGATTATGAGAAATAGACTTTCTTTTATCTCTATATTTAAATATAAGAAATGAATATAGATGAAAAGAAGTGTTATTTAATTAATAAGAAAGATTAAGAGAAAAAAGGTGCCACTTATAAAGGGAAGCTATAGAGATGAAAATAAAAATTAGATAAATTGAGACCCCCCCTTTTAAACAAAATGGAAAAAAATAAAGGGGCTAGAACCAGGACCGAAAATGCCCCCCCCCCCCACAAAGGAAAATTATATTTATTAGGTTACAATTGAATTTTAATTTTTTTTTAATATAGCCTTTTCAAAAATTAAAGGGCTATGAAAAAAGGTAAAAAAGTCAGATATTTAACTTAATAAAAACAATATACTTGGATCACAGCTTTGAAAATGAAGAGACCAAAGAAAAATTTCATTACAAAGGAAAACCAAGATTAAGTCTGGGCGAGGAGAGTGCTTTGACTCCAAATGGGAATGTTTGAACAAAATGAAGCAGTTTGACATTAATGTTGCACGTTGGAGCAGAATGTAGCCATGAAAAGAAAGTTTAACTCATTGCCAAATGAAGGAAACTCCAGCCAAGACTTTGAAAGAGTCTTCCTACGAAATAGAAATGTTAGCAAAACATAGAAAAAAAATGTCGGGAGGACGAACGTAGATCTATGTGAATGATCTACTTTAGATGAAAAATGGAGCTCCTGCAAAACCAGATACATATTAATTCAAGCAAAGTGAATGTTGGGTGAACGTATATCTCTGAGATTGATTTGTTGAAAGTGGAGCTCCTGCAAAACCAGACAGAGATTAATCCAAGCAAAGTGAACATTGGGCGAACGTAAATCTCTAAGAATGATTTTTGAAAGTGGAGCTCCTGCAAAACCAGAGAGATTAATATAATCAAAGTGAACGTTGTATCTCTATTTCACCAAATAAAGTGAAATGTTTCGAGCACCAATCTGCAAAATACGTTTTAACCTCCAAACCAAATGTTAAAACATCAATGTTGCTATCATAAATGAACAAATATAGATATTAAAAAATCATCAACACAAGTGGCCTCGATGATATATCTGCAAATCAAAGAAGATAAGGAAACAAAGCAAGATCTTCTTAAGATGAAAAATGATTTGTAGATATATAGGAATACCTCAATGCCAGAAAGCCCAAGAAGAATTTTTGATAGACAATGAATGTTTGTCTTAACTGAGGCGAAAACTCTCAGTTCAAGATCGACCCAGTTGACATCTAATAAACTATGAAAAACTTTGTAGTTCATTAACGTATTTCGAAGGACCACCCGATGGAAAAGGGTGCACTACTGAGGAAGATCGGACGCCAAAAAAGATACGACAGAGGCAACATTTAAAAAAAGATGACAGTTGTATTAAAATTTATTAAAAAATGGACGCCAATGAAGTAAGAGATTTAATTAAAGAAGAGGCAACATTTTTTTTTAAAAGGAAAACTATCAAACTTTTAAAAAAATAGATGCCAAAGAGCTTAGAGAGGAGGCGCCAACCAAACAATAATGGGTGTTCCTAAAAAAATGTGCTAGACCCAAAGTGGAGACTAATGGGAGAGAGCACTTAAACACAACAAATAAAAACTAGTGAAGCCCATGGGAGAGAGCACGAATGCAAAGACCAATGGGAGATAACACTACATTTTTGAAAGAGGGCCCTTCCTGTTCGAAATTTAGAGAAAATCAATTATAAATAAATTACCCCCTAAGGCCTAGGGGAAGCTATCTTAAATAAAGCATAGGGCTACCACTTGAAATGGGAAGCACACAGTAGAAGATAGCTAAATCTCTAGAAACTAGAAGAGCTTATTTTGTTTATAAAATATATCTCTCTATGATTTGAACAGGGTGAAAAAATAGCCAAAGATAATTTTTTTCAACCAAAAAAATTGTTGAAAAAAAATATATATGGATAAAAAATAACTATACCACAACCCTTAATCAAGATGAATACAGTCTAAAATTATCCAAAAAAACTGAACCAGATCTTAAAATAGAAGAGCTTCAAAAACTCGAATGCTTGCAAAGAACTATCCTAGCTCTGGTACCATGTTAGAAAACAATATTCTATTGAAAGAAGGAAATAATTCTGCAACACATCACAAGACTTGTAGAGAAGCTCAATGAACTGATTGATTATTCCATGGATCAACTTTGTATAAATAACAAAGTTGATCATTGAGAGCCGTTGGATTACAACAACTCATCAAATCTAATCTAGACTATAACTGAGAGTTCACCTGACTCATGAAGGAGTGGAAACTCAAGTAAGTCTATCCTAGTAGAACTTAAGAGAAAAATTACTTATTCTAATAATATCAAGAATATTTGAATTTAAATTAATTATTCTAGGAAATGAAGTTTAGGTATATCAAATGTAAAGAAACTTGTAGATCATTGATGAAATTTTTTAGGACATTCCTATTTATAATTGACACTTATAACTCTAAAAAAATATTTAACCCAAGGTCCTGGTTATAAAATCCAATGGATCGAGTTGCTTGGGACAACACCAATTGTAAATCTTCAACAATGCATCAACTATTATTTAATTTCATGTACCGATGTAATTGTAAATATATTGTTTTATGGAGAAATAAATTTCAAAGAATACCCTCCCATTATCAATGGATAATTTGGATTTAATTCCTGCAACCATCCATATCTAATAGATGATCATAATGAAATGTATGATTCTCTAAATACCAAAATTATAAAAAATATAAATATCTTTACAAAAATTATTTTCTTGTAGATTAGTATTTATAGTAATAGATAGGATTTTTACATCTAAGCTAAGAGCTATGCAATTCTATAATCTATATGTGTGTGCACACGTGCGTGTGCCTTCGAGCATAGAAATGACTCTCTCATAAATTCCAAATATTGGTATAAGTTTTGAAAGGAGACACCTTGTTATAATATCAACTCTTTTGCAACAAAAATGGAATATAAGGGAAAACTAGCTAGTAAGACTATATTTTGTGTTGATCGTGTTAGGGAATTGGTCCCTCAATAATTGTGTTGATTGTATTACAAGATATCTTTTACAGTTTGAGTACTAGTCCTTGAAAATGTGACCCAATTGTTTGTTCTTCACTCTTTTATTATTCATTTTAAATCTAGTGTTTGGCATGGTTGTTGCCTA
Organism: Wollemia nobilis; assembly: GCA_028583015.1. Taxonomy (NCBI): domain Eukaryota; kingdom Viridiplantae; phylum Streptophyta; class Pinopsida; order Araucariales; family Araucariaceae; genus Wollemia; species Wollemia nobilis. Next base: position 82,639 of record JAQPPZ010003323.1, on the reverse strand, counting down.
AATATTATAATATCTATTATGATTGTAGTTATATTTATTTTATAACTTGTACTTTGTTGATATCATCTTCTATACTATACCACTATTTGAATGTAATCCAGTTTATTCCCTTATTTATGTCAAGTAACGACATTTAGATTATATTAGAATTCACAAATCCAACCATTTATTGAGTTTGTATAGGATAAAAATGAGACTCCCAATATACTAGTAAATGGGGAATAAAATATTGGCCTTAAAAAATATAATTACTATTAGTGGCTCAATAATAAACAATGTAGTAAATTTGGCATTGATTTCACTCACTATAATTTCTTTTCTCCTAGCTTGTCCAACCACATCCAACATCTCTTTCTTCAACATATCTCAAAACATTTGAAGGACTATTTCAATTAATTCATTGGGCCTAGGTGCTTTTTCATAATGAAAAAATAAGATCGACTACTATAGCATCCCCATCAAGATATTTCTCATCAAACATTCATTTTATCTTTGCATGATAATTAATAGAATATTTTATAAAAAATTACCTTAAACCTCCTTATCCTACCCAATTTTGACATAATATATTTGAAATTATTTATTGTTTCCTTTCTAATTTATTTTTCATTCTTAATAATCCTTCCTTCTAGACTTGAAATAAAAATGAATAATGTGAAGGTGAAGTTTTTATATAATGAGGGGATAAATTAATTTTTGTAGTAGCATGAAATTGCTATTTCTATCAAGCCATTTTTCTTATATTTTTAGACCCAATATGAATCTTTATTTTCTGATATGTAGTGCTAATTAAAAGCAATGCTTTTAATTTTACATAAATATGTTTATCAATTTCATTCATTTTTACCATATCTTGTGAATCCTCGATTTTGAACTTAATTTCCTTGTTTTCCTTTAAATATGTTATGAAAGGATATTTATATTCTAGATATTTATCTACCCCTTTAGATAATTTATCTTTTGAATGAAATTATATACACATGATCCTTTAAAATTTGCTTGATCCCACCATAAGAAATCCATTTAGAAGAAATTAGTGTCTTGAAGCCATGATAACTAAAAATGAAATGGCCTTAAATAACATTTATTGAGTAGATGACATCATAAAGAGGCTATAGTGTGTTTTAATCCCAATTGCAACAAAATTTCTAAAGAGATTTTATATTTTATTTAGATCTAAGTGTTAAATATCAACAATGTATCCAACCTTTCAATCACAAGTCTATATAATAAACCTACCTAATCTATGATAAAAATCCAAAGGTAATTTAAATTTATAATGGAAGAAAAAATATTCCTTTCATTTAGACAAATGAATAGTACCACCATTCCTTCTATATAATATAGAACTATTTTCAAGTCACATAAAGAATCTAAACATTGTGATTATGAAAATCATCAACTTTAACATAAACAAATTGATATTTTTCTAATATCTATCTCAAAGAGTAAGTGTGTTTGGAGTGTTGGAAGATATGATAATCCAACCTTATTGACTATGTTCAATAACTAATGATATAATCCTATGGGAAACCATTTACATAAGCCTATAGGTAATCTTATGATTATGTAATCCTTCAAGCAATATTTGATGTAATCCTATATAAATATTGTTGTATTCATCCTTTTAGAATTGTATAATACACTTGTATGGTTATGTATTCACCCTTGTGGGTTTGGTTAAACCACCTTAATGGTTAGCCTTAGCTAAACCTTTAATTAAATGTATAGTAACTCGACTTAACGTTGAGCCATATGTAAACCCTGGTTAATGTAGTTATAATTTTAATTTAAGGATTATACATCTACCATAAATACCCCCAATGACGAATCCATATATTAGTTGAAGCATAAATTTTTTATGCAAGCTATTATTATGGGTTCTGTTGGAATTTTTGCCACATTGTTTTTGTTATTACTGATCATGCAAGAGAATGCACAAGTTGTAGGGATACTAACTCCTCTGTTTGTCCCTCCAAGCACTTTGAAAGGGAAAATGTAAAAATCTCTACATTTTTTGTGTTAGAGAAAAGTAAATGAAAGATGTCGTGATATCGCAACATGTCGCGATATCACGACCTGTTGTAGTTTCACGGTGTCCAAATGCAGAAATCAGCTAAGTATAGAAAATGTCACGATATCGCGACATGTCGCATTTTCGCGACCTGTCACATTTTTATGGATAAAATAGCCAAAGGAATCAAGGAAGTCAAACTGTCACGATATCGCGACTTGTTGCGATGAGAAAGTGAAAAATGAAAAGTTTTCGCGATATCGCGACATGTCGCTTTTTCGTGACTTGTAGTGGCAACAGAGCAAAGTGATGGAAAATGTCGCAATATCATGACATATAGTAGTAAAGAAGAGCGCCAAGGAAAAATGTCGTGATATCGTGATAGAAAAGCGAGTAAGGAGCAGATGGTACGAAATGGCACGATATCGCGAAATGTCACATTATCACAGAAGGGCTGAAATATAAACACAAGGTGGATGAAAGATGTCGCAATATCACAAATTTTTTGGAAACGAGGCCAAGCAAGAGAAACTTTTTACGATATCACGACAAGAAGTGGCAACGACGGAGAAGGCAAGAAACTGTCATGATTTCGTGACATTTCATGATTTCGTAGATGAAAAACAGCAAAGTGCAAGAAGACAGAAAATGTCACGATTTCATGACATGTTGAAGATGAAATACCAAAACGGAGAAAACGTCACGATATCACGACATGTCACATTTTCGCGACCTATCGCGTTTTTGTGGTGATAAAGCAAACAAGACAGCGCCAAGAGGAAGATGTCACGATTCTGCGACATGTTTCATTTTCACGATAAGGAGTAGCGAAGAAGCCAAGAAAGAGAAGAATGTCACAATTTCATGATATATCATGGGGACAAAGTTGAACGAAGAGAAGATGTCATGATTTTGTGACATGTCGCATTTTCGGGACTGGTGGCAAGAAAAGAAGGCAGTAAGATAAAAGTGTCACGATTTTGCGACATGTATTTTTGCGACTTGTCTCATTTTCACGACAAAAGCAACAACAAATGCCCAATACATTTTTGTTCGTATTTTTCTTCAAAATTGCATAGGAGAACGTGAGGAGAAGATAAGGATCAAATAAAATCTCTCCAACTGATTTTGAGATCATGGTCAAGGAGGCTCCAAGATTAAATGTTGTTGATTACCGATGTGCGCAAGATGGAAGAACATGAGGCAGTTTTTGATGCCACCAAAATTAAAGACGCCTCCAGTATTAATAGTTCTTATTCGTGATCTCCTAAAAACTTCTAGCTTGCCTCGATAATGGTCATTTAATGAAGAAATATGGTCCCTTGTTTCTGTTTAATTTTTAGTTTTGATCCATGAAAATAGGGACTGTCATTTCTTCGAGACAGATTAAGGGAGATTGTTTCTTCAAAAACGGTTTCATGTATTAAATGTTGTAATGCGAAAGAAAGAGGGAAGGACTCTATAAATACCAATGTAAAATCTCAAGCAAAAGGAGGAGGACCTTTTTGCAAAAATTAAAACAAAAATCCTAGATGCATTTTGCTCTATTCTTAGTATCTTCTAGAGTTGGTGATCCAAATTCTTGTTCATATTTTGCTTTCTGTCTGAGTCACTTCTGTTAGTCCAGTGTTAATATAAGTTAAATTCTGCTATTATGGATTTGGCTGTATTTGTATTTGAAGGTTTGGAGTACAATTGGAAGTGAACTTACAGCTAATGCTTGATCCAGTTTTTGTTTATGTATTTTAAGAGTTAGTTGCTGCTTAGCTTCAGGATTTTGTTGAGGTTATTTGTTGTTCGAGGTTGTTCTCCCCATCAACTATTGGCTTCGACCATATTTACATCTCTTTCTATTATTTCCCATTTCTTTTCGTATTATTTCCCATTTATTTTCACATTTTCCCATTTCTTTCCTGCATCCTTATCTTAAAACCAGTTTAGATTAGTTTGGTAGCTAGCCTTCTCTGGAGATTAGCTCGGGAGACTTCTCTTTATCTCAGTATTTTAATTTTGGCCAAGTCTAGGGCACACAAGTGATGAAATCTTGTACTTAGGCAGATTTGTGACCAACATTTTTTGGCATGCCTAGTGGGACAGACTATTTCTGTCTCTAAAAGATCCATAATCGGTGGGACAAGTATTATTCTGACTTGACGAACCCACAGGTGCCAATAGTTTTTGGCACGCCTGATGGGACAGATTGTTTTTATCTCAGAAATATCCATAATTGGTGGGACAAGTATTATTTTGACTTGACGAACCCACCTGTGCCAACAGTTTTTGGCATGCCCATTTTTTTTGACACCTAGAGGAATCAAGATTTTTGATGAACTGTCTTGACCTCAAAGTGGAGATTGTAAGTTCATCTGGTGACTCTTCTGAGCTGAAGATCCAGATTTATTGATCATAGATGCTTTTGAATCTAAAAGAAGATACCCTGAAGGAATCAAGGTTTGGTGAGCAGCCTTGACCTCACAAGTAGAGAAAATAATGTGCACTTGGTGACTCTGACTTAGTGGCGATAATTGTGATCTCTGCAGACCGCTGCTATAATGGCAAGTGTAAGTTGTCCTAGTTGGAATGATCCTGGCCCCTTGAATCTTTAAATTTGCCATGAAATTCCCAAAAATGCCTTGAAGACATTAGCAAAATACAATGGCACTAAGGGCATGGCCCTAGAGCATATTGAAGATGTTGCTGCTTTGTCAATCATCAATGACATAATCCATGAAGATGTCATGATCAGACTTCTGGTTATGTATTTGGAAGGAAGGGTGTTGCAATGGTACAGACTGCTCGAGCGTAAAAGCATCAGCTCATGGGATGACTTAGCGGGAGCACTAATCAACGCATTCAACGAGGATCCCTTTGACGGCTCTCAGGATCCCTTTTAGCTTTTAATGCACATCATGAGAGCACCTTTGGAGAGCATCACGAACTTCAATGTTCAATTCTATAGAATTTGGAAGAGAATTCTAGAGAATATCCAACCGAAACCCGCCCAAGCCCACCTTTTCTATGTTTGGGCTTTCCACCCGGACATAGGCCTCCTCTTGCTGCAATCAGGTAAATGAAGGTTCCCTCAAATATTTGAGGAAGCAGTGCGAGCAAAATAGCTTTTGCTCCTATCAGGAAAGTGGCAGTGGGGATAAATCTCATCACCTTATCCGGTAGTTACCGCTCCTGTCTACCCTGCACAGTATTTACCATGGAATATTCCTCATACTGAGCAGAGACCTGAGATGCAGCTGTGTGGAGCTCAAGAGGCATATTTCATCCAAGTCCCACGATGGGAATCGACAAGCCTTGTCCCGGTAATAGATAATATGGTTGCTTGTAGTTTCCATTAGGAGATGAGCGAGGAAGAAGAACATGCTCAAGTGGCAGAACCTGAGAGCAAAGAGAGCATATTTTTGCACTCTTTTTGTATCCCAGAGCATAACATGCAAGTGTTCAACCAGAGACCAATAAGCAGACCTCCCCAAGAAGCTGATCCTGAGGAGATCTTGGAGAAATGCCTATCATTGCAAAAGCCTTGTTGTCACATCAAGGGGTTGGAAGAACCTATACTCGGCCCATAGTCGATGGACTCTTCAAACTGGTGGTATTGGCTTCGACCATTACTACAACTAGTACCCCAAGAATCCCTCCATGTGGCAAATATCTTTGCTACATTATTTGTCAACTGTATGGGTACTAGCATACATGATAACTTTCCACTGTTCGCAACATGGAGAACTTTGGGATGTCATCTCAACTTCAAGGACCGACTCAAGTATGATTAGATCTGGTCTGGACACTACAGGTTCACCGGATAGACACCTAAAGTTGGGTCTGTGGTGGCGGCATGCCAATCATGTCGTAAACTTTTGTGTAAATATTGTAAATAGCCCGGCTAGTAAATAAAGTTCCGAGGGCACTAAGTGTTTCTTAGGTAGAGTTTCTGTTTAGTTTGTGTGTGTTTCTTTTTATGCAGTAGTTAAATAAATAATGGAAGTTCTGCTCTTCCATAAATTTCTATTGAAGGTCCTATTTTGAGAGCCAAGCACCAGCAAGATCTTGTTGCAGCAGCCCGTAGAAACATCCAGCATTAACCAGAACTCACTTTTTTTGCTCCTATAGCTTCTTGACTCTGTTGCCTAATGGATAAAGGCCTGAGATTCATGCATATAGCAGAATAGTATACCCTGCAAGCTGCAAAGAATGTTGGAATTTTTGCCACATTGCTTTTGTTATTACTGATCATGTAAGAGAATGCGCAAGTTGTAGGGATACTAACTCCTCTGTTTGTCCCTCCAAGCACTTTGAAAGGTAAAATACAAAAATCTCTACATTTTTTATGTTAGAGCAAAGTAAATGAAAGATGTCACGATATCATGACATGTCGTGATATCGTGACCTGTTGCAGTTTCGTGGTGCCCAAATGCAGAAATCAACTAAGTATAGAAAATGTCATAATATTGCGACATGTCGCATTTTCGCGACCTGTCGCATTTTCATGGTCAAAATAGCCAAAGGAAGCAAGGAAGTCAAACTATCGTGATATCATGACATGTTGGATTTTCATGACTTGTTGCGATGAGAAAGTGAAAAATGAAAAGTTGTCACGATATCGCGAGGTAATTGATAGTATCACAATGACACTGAGAGAGGGGGTGAATCAATATAGCTATTAAAAACTTAAATCTTCAATTCTTAACACTGAAACAATGAAATCTTAAAACTCAATAAATAAAATATACCAAGAGAGCATCACACAACACAAGGTGTACCGAGGTTCACCAGTTTTGGCTACTTCTCAAAAGTGACTGTTTGGACTCCCATCCAAATCCAGCCTTTGTAAAATACCAATTTTACAATCAATTTACCAACATCCACTGGAAGGAGCACCAACTGCTAGTTTATCTACACCAACAGAAAGGAGCACCAACAAAAAGGAGCACCAACCCCTGATTCCAAGCACCAACTCAGACTACAATTTTGAAACTATAAGATTGACATAAAAATGTCTTCACTTATACAAGACCCTGTCTGGTCTATTGCTCTCTTGGCTCTCCTTAACACTCTCTTATGGCACGCACTCTTCAGCCTTTTTTAGCAATGTAATTCTCCACGCAGATCTCCTTTTATAACCTTTTCTCTGTAACTGCATCTGTAACTGTCGTACCGACTTCTCCTATAACTGCACCTGTAACTGTCATATTGACTTCTTCTCTAACTACACCTGTAACTGTCATACCGAATTCAGTTAACTATCACATATCTTCTTTCGATTGGTTTCTCTTCTTAGCTTGCGCTGAACTAACCTATCATGAAATCGTGACACTTCTGCCTCTTTGTCCTCTTCTCGGCTTGTACCCGTGAAAACACAACATGTCGTGATATCATGACACTTTTGCCTCATTGCTGCTTTTCTTTGGCATGTACCTATGAAAATACAACATGTCGCGATATCGCAACACTTTTGCCTCCTTGCTGCTTTTCTTTGGCATGTACCCATGAAAATACATGTCGTGATATCACGACACTTTCGCCTCTGTACTCTTTCTCTTTACTTTTGTCACGATATCATGACACTTTTGCCTTCTTCCTTTCTCTCTCCTCTGTTAGTCGTGAAAATGTGACATGTCACAATATCGTGACAATTTTTCTCCTTTGCTCTTTCGCTTGCCTTCGGGCCGTGAAAATGTGACATGTTGTGATATCGCGACACTTTTTCTTCTCGGCCTTCTTGCTCTTTTCAAGTCACGAAAATGCAACATGTCACGAAATCGTGACACTTTTCCTTTTCTGTCTTCATCTTCGCTTTGGACCGCAAAAATGAAACATGTCGCGAAATCGCAACACCTTTTTCTCTCTCCTCTTTCTCTTTGCTTTGGCCCATGAAAATGAAACATGTTGCGAAATTGCGACACCTTTTTCTCTCTCCTCTTTCTCTTTGCTTTGGCCCATGAAAATGAAACATGTTGCGAAATCGTGACACCTTTTTCTCTCTCCTCTTTCTCTTTGCTTTGGCCCACGAAAATGAAACATGTCATAAAATCGTGACACTTTTTTCTTTTGTACAATCTTTCTTGTAATATGTCACGAAATCGTGACACTTTTTTCTACTTGTATTTTTCTCTTCCAACATGTCGCGAAATCGTGACACTTTTTCTTTCGTACTATCTCTCTTGCAATATGTCATGAAATCGTGACACTTTTTCTACTTGTCTTTTTCTCTTCCAACATGTTGCAAAATTGTGACACTTTTTCTTCCGTACTATCTCTCTTCCAATATGTCACGAAATCGTGACACTTTTTCTACTTGTCTTTTTCTCTTCCAACATGTCATGAAATCGTGACACTTTTTCTTTCATACTATCTCTCTTGCAATATGTCGTGAAATCACGATAGTTTTGCTTGCTTGCACTTTCTCTTCGAACATGTCACGAAATCATGATAGTTTTGCTTGCTTGCACTTTCTCTCCGAACATGTCATGAAATCACGACATTTTTGCTTGCTTCTCAACATGTCATGATATCGCAACAGTTTTTCTTTCTCTCAACATGTCGTGATATCGTGATAGTTTTCTTTCTTCCAATATGTCGCGATATCGTGACAGTTTTCTTCCTTGTGATTTTCTTTTGATTTTTAGTATTTTTAGCATATGGGTCACTTCGAATTTTTTGAATAATCACTGTACATACTCTGAAGAACCTCTTAACTCTTGTATACTTCATCAACTGATCTGTATGACTGCCTGTACACTTCATCAACTGATCCGTCTGACTGTGTTGACAACAATGACAATACTTTTGCTGCAACTTGCTCAACAATCTCCCCCTTTGGAATTGTTGGCAACACTCATGCAATCTCTTGTAATTCTTGTAATTCTTCTCCCCCTTTGACAATAATACCAAAGGGCTACTGCAGACTCCCCTTGAGTCCATGCACAACATTCTCAGGCACAAATTATTACAGTTAGCAAAAATTACAAACATGAGCAAAAAGATAATGAAATATATAATTGCTCCCCCTGAGAATGTGGTCCTGATTGCTATTCAATTATTGGGAAGCATGACCACTCCCAATTGTTATATTATAGAAGACTCTGTCTCTTTGCTGCACTGACTGGTGGACCTCTCTCCACTTGAAGAATCCTCACTCAGATCTATCTTCAACTGTGTTGGCTGCTGGATCTCTATCCCTTGAGACTCTGTTCTCTATACTCTGTCAATAGGATCACACAAAACCTGCTTAACAATCTCACATAGAACTTTTCCAATGTTGAATAACAAGCTCATACAAAACCTATCCAAATCTGCTCCAACAAGCTCACTAAGAACCTGTTCGAAATCTGCTCTAGAAGTCTATCCCAACACTGTCCTCAAATATTTCCCAAAGGCCTTCTCAAAGGCTCAATCAATCATGCTCAAGTAGTATTCAAAATGAACTCAACAATGAATGACAATCTCAAATCAAATCCACTTCATAGAAGCATAAAGAGAATTTTTAGAGACTTAATATCTTCTAACCTCAATCTCAACTCAACATAGAATGATGGAATAATTTATTTCAGAGAACTTTAAAAATCACTTCACACATAACTTGACTAGGCTTAATCAAATCAACTCAACCAATCATCACCAAGCTGGAAACCATATGGCTGCTCAATATAAACCTCTTCTTCAAGCTTCCCATTTAAAAACGTTGATTTCACATCTGCCAACAAAATTGACAAGTGACTCACACTTGTACCAATTTTTGTCCAACATTGTACCAACACTGCAATTTTACTGCCAACTCTATGCAAGCATCAAACACAGTACCACAACACCAACCAAATCCCTTTTTACATTTTCAACTTGGTCTATGTTTTCTACAGTCATCGCTGATCACACCTTACTTTCAATTGTTCGAATCAGGAGACAATATTTTGTAAAACTCTTCACGGCCAACTATAGTGCACCTTACTCAAACTCATACTTATGGACCTCGGATAGGTATGATTCACAAAGCAAAGTTGCTCATATTGATGAGCTAAACATGAATCAATGATCAGACTTCAATATTTTTCACCACAACATCATAAAAGATCTAACAATCTTCACGTCAATGTGTAGTTCAAATATACACTGCTTTTATCGAAACACATATATTGTTGGTGCAATTCAATGTCTTTGGTTTCTAATGGCTGTCATGAATGTTTTCATCACCTATGTAGGTATTGATAGTGGACCGTTACCTCTAGCATTGGAACCTCAATCTGTGCGTAGTCATCAACACTCAGCATTTTGCTTCTTGATAGGACATATGTCAAGACTACTCAATGTCTTAGGCGAACATTCTTCACGCGATTCCAAGGAGAATTTCTCCTTGCTGCAATCAAGGGATTCCTCAGGCAATATATCGCATTCCTCAAATAATGCAATACTTTCTTAGGTGCATAGGCATATTGTCCTCCTTGGCGCTTCACCACCTAGGCACTATTCTCTCAACGTCTCTACCTTGCATGTGCCACTTGGCACTCTTGATGAACTGGGTGCTAGTGCTACTTTTTACTTTGACTCTGGCATCTCTTTGATAATGGCTACTTCTTTATAGAAAATTAACGCTCTCTTATACCAAACGATGTGTTGTATTTTTGGTTAAGAAACGCATGCCTTCCCAGCTACACGTTGGCAAAATTTTCATAATGATCATGAAGATCTTTACCATAGTCATCCCTCGATATTGGTAGATGAATAGAGACATACAACATGGATTCCATGTTATCTACAGATTGGGAATGTTACAGGCTTCAAAACCAGCACCTGCCAGCTTATGCTTCCATGACACGACGACCTGTGCTGCATGTTCTATCTCAGATAACGCCTATAAGCTACGGCATTGAAAACCTAGCTATTCACCATGTTGTTCTACTGAAGCACATCAATTTGACACTATCTATTATTGTAACTGCCATCACCAGAGAGATTTCACAATAATAAAAAAACCGACTCTATCAAGCCAACATCTCATGCTCCTGCTTATTAACTCCACAAAGAACTACATGAACTGAAACACATTTTGACAACTGTACAACAACTCCATCTGACTACTTACCTTTCATCCTCAGATAACCAAACAACATAGGAGCATTAAAAACTTTAAGATTACTCCCCCTGAGGATGTGCTACCTAGAGCTGCTTAGTGCAACAGAGGAGTAATCTCCTTCAGTCCAAGGAGACACGATTTCCTCTCTTCTGTATTTCTCCAAACTTTCTTGAACTTGGGCTTGAGTTTCTCAACTGCATCACAGTTTTGAACCTTTTCATAAACTTGAACATTTCTCTTGGGTGGTTGTCTCTTGTGCATCCTTGATGGATGATTATTTTCCTTTCTTTGATACACATGATTTCTTCCCTGTCTGTGTTGCATTCTTTGTGTCTGATGAAATATGTTGTCTTGCCTTAGATTAGATAAAAAAGTTCTTGGACAAAACCTTGCTATGTGCCCATGACCATTACATTTAAAACATTGCACATGGTGTTCAACAGATGTATTTCTACCAGCATAACTCTTTGATCTATTATTCAATCAACAATAAATTGCCTTGTGACCATAATGGTTGCATCTAAAACAATAGCCATTAAAAGCATTATTATGAATAGAGTGAGAGTGATAGAACCTCTTTTGTTGTGGTTGCTTTGTTGTAGATCTCCTTTGAGATTTTATTCCTTTTGAAGTTTCAACTTCAAACTGTTCTTGCTTTGATCCTTCAGCAGTGGACTTCTTCTTCTCTACAGATTTAGAAGATGAAGATTGTTCAGCTTCATATCCAAGACCAAGCTTACACATGGGGCTTCTTTGATGACTTATCATTTTATCTAGAAACTCTGTGCTCTTCTCAAATTTGAGATTTGTATTGGCCTCTTCTAGTTGTTTCTTCAATAAAATAATCTCCTCTTCTTGTTTGCAGCAAACAATCTCTTTCTTATTGATCTGTGACTTGAGAGTTTCTTCAATCCTTTTGGACTCTTCTACTTGCAGCTTTAGATCACTAAAAACTTTGTTAGATTCCTCTTCACATTTTCTACATACATCGACTTTATCATCCAGGTGTGACTTCAAGGCTTCTATTTTATTGGCTTTATGAATTTGTAAGAAGAGATCTTCGATCTTATCCCCATATTCTTCCAACTTCTTGGACAGTCTTCTGTTCTTTTTCTTTTCTATATTCAACTCTTCAAGTGCAGCGATCAACTCACCTTCTAGATATACTTCACCCTCAAGGTTTTCATCACATGCTTCAGAATTCACTCCTATATTTTTAGAATTCACTCTTATATTTTCTAGTTCAATTTTCTCTTGGACAGGAACTGAAACTGACTGAGATGCCTTATTTGAGGAGGATCTATTCTTCTTACCCATTACGTACTAATCCAAGATCAACCCTAGCTGATTTATCCTGACAAGGAAAACTAGCTCTGATACCAATTGATAGTCTCACAATGACACTAAGGGGGGGGGTAAATCAGTGTAGCTCTTAAAAAATTAAATCTTCAATTCTTAATACCAAAATAATGAAAGCTTAAAACTCAATAAAGTAAATATACCAAGAGAGCATCACATAACACAAGATGTACCGAGGTTCACCAGTTTTGGTTACTCCTCAAAAGTGACTGTTTGGACTTCCATCCAAATCCAACCTTTACAAAATACCAATTTTACAATCAATTTACCAGCACCCACTGGAAGGAGCACCAACCCCTGGTTTATCTGCACCAATAGAAATGAGCACCAACCCCTGATTTATCTGCATCAACAGAAAGGAGCACCAACCCCTGATTCCAAGCACCAACTCAAACTACAATTTTGAAACTATAAGATTGACATAAAAATGCCTTTGCTTATACAAGACCCTATCTGGTCTATTGCTCTCTCGGCTCTCCTTAACGCTCTCTTATGGCATGCACTCTTTAGCCTTTTTCAGTAATGTAATTCTCCACGTAGATCTCCTTTTATAACCTTTTCTCTGTAACTGCATCTATAACTGTCGTACTGACTTCTCCTGTAATTGCACCTATAACTATCATATTGACTTCTTCTGTAACTGCACCTGTAACTGTCGTACTGACTTCAGTTAACTATCACATATCTTCTTTCAACTGGTTTCTCTTCTTAGCTTACACCGAAGTGACCTGTCATGAAATCGTGACACTTTTGCCTCTTTGTCCTCTTTTTGGCTTGTACCCGTGAAAACACATGTCGCGATATCACGACATTTTTGTCTCTTTGCTGATTTTCTTTGGCATGTACCCATGAAAATAAAACATGTCACGATATCGCGACACTTTCACCTCCGTACTCTTTCTCTTTACTTTTGTTGTGATATCGCGACACTTTTGCCTTATTCCTTTCTCTCTCCTTTGTTAGTCGCGAAAATGTGACATATCGCGATATCACAACACTTTTTCTCCTTTGCTCTTTCTCTTGCCTTCGGGTCATGAAAATGCGACATGTCACGATATCGCGACACTTTTTCTTCTCAGCCTTCCTGCTCTTTTCAAGTCGCAAAAATGCAACATGTCGCGAAATCGTGACACTTTTCCTTTTCTGTCTTCATCTTCGCTTTGGACCACAAAAATGAAACATGTCGCAAAATCGTGACACCTTTTTCTCTGTCCTATTTCTCTTTGCTTGGGCCCACAAAAATGAAACATGTCGCGAAATCGCGACACCTTTTTCTCTCCTCTTTCTCTTTGCTTTGGCTCACAAAAATGAAACATGTCGCGAAATCGTGACACCTTTTTCTCTCTCCTCTTTCTCTTTGCTTTGGCCCGCGAAAATGAAACATATCACGAAATTGAGACACTTTTTTCTTCCATACAATATTTCTTGCAATATGTCATGAAATTGTGACACTTTTTCTACTTGTCTTTTTCTCTTCCAACATGTCGTGAAATCACGACACTTTTTCTTCTGTACTATCTCTCTTGCAATATGTCACCAAATTACGACACTTTTTCTACTTGTCTTTTTTTCTTCCAACATGTCGCAAAATCGTGACACTTTTTCTTTCGTATTATCTCTCTTGCAATATGTCACGAAATCGTGACACTTTTTCTACTTGTCTTTTTCTCATCAAACAAAGCACCATTATTTGACAGAACTAATTACACATTTTGGAGACTCAAGATGCAGACATATCTATGTGCCTTGGGATACGACATGTGGGAGTCAGTAGACAGTGGATACACAATATCCATCACTCCTCCAACTGATGTTGCTGGTAAGAAATTGTTTGAGAATAACTTTAAAGCAAAAAATGCTATCATGTGCGGTTTAGTGGATAGCGAACTGATAAATATTATGAGTTGTAAAACGACAAAAGACATGTGGGATAAACTAAGGAGCATTCATGAAGGAGACGACAAGATCAAGGAGGCCAAGTTACAAATGCATCAAGCCTAGTTCGAAGCATTAAAAATGAATGATGTGAGAACATAGAGGCATACATGCTGAGAGTTAATGGAATTGTTAATGCGATTAGAGGACTCAACAAGCAAATGGAAGATGTTGTCATAGTGAAAAAGGTACTAAGATCTCTTCCTCAAAGATTTGATTCTAAAGTTTTAGCAATAGAAGAAGCTAAATATCTGAATACTTTTATTATGGATGAGATGCATGGTTCTCTGACTACATATGAGATGAGAATAAGAAAAACTAAACCCATAGACAAAGAAGCTACTTTTAAAGCACATAAAAATATAAAAGCAAAACAAGAATTTGAGGAAGAAGAGACATCAGATGAAACGGAAGCAAACTTTGTTAGGAAACTAATAAGGGGAAAAAGAAAATACAAAAGAAATCTACCATTTAAGTGTTTCAATAGTCGAGGCGTTGGGCACTTTGCAGCTAAATGTCCACTCAATGAGAAAAACAAAAGTGATGAAGGTTCACACCAAGAAAGAAGTGACTAGAAGAAGAAATCAAATTTTAGAAAAGGCAACTTCAAGAAGAAAAGTTTCATATCCAAGAATGTCAGTCCTTCAGAAGACAGCTCCAGTGACGATTCTGAAGAAGAAATCGGTGAAGCTCTTTTCATGGCATTCAAAGAAGAAAAAATAGAAGAAAAAGTTGAGGCTGAGGCTGAAGTAGATCTGGAAGGTGAGCTGATCGCTGCACTTAAAGAGCTGAGTATAGAAAGGAAAAAGAATAAGAAAGTTTCAAGAAAATTTGAGGATGCCAATGAAATCATAACCAGCTTGAAAGTATAGATAGATGAATCTAAGAAAATATCTGAAGATATAGAAGTATAATTAACTGTGAAAATAGATGAGTGTAGCAAGTTAGAAGAAGAGATTGTTGGATTAAAGATGCAGCTAGAAGAGATGAATCGAAAAGTGAGATGTTATCACAAAATTGAAGAAAGTTCTGTAAAGTTGGACAAGATTATAAATAGCCAAAGGACTACAGGCATTAAATTAGGTTTGAACTTCATTGAAGGATAATTATCAAATGGATCAAATGCCATAATTGTATATCCCATAAAGAATGAAGATAAGATCAAGATTGATCAAGAAAAAATGAATCATGCTAAAGAAAGCAATAATACTAGGCATGAGAGGAGTATTGACAATGATGAATTCACCAATGTCACTCGTCAAAGAAGAAGAATATTTGTGGCTCCTACTACAAAATGGCAAAAACCATCACCCAGGTTCACTCATTTCTTTTCTAGTTATTGTTTTAAATGCAATGGTTATGGACATAAGATTGCAGATTGCAAGTATAATGTAGGTCAAAGGAATTTTGTCAATAGAAATGTTTTTTCACCATTGATGGATTATGCAGTAGAATGTTATAACCATCATAATTTTGGACATATTGCAATAAATTGTCGAAGTACATTTGCAGCAAATAAACATCAGGGAAGACAATTTCAATCAAATGGTTTGAGACAAAATAGAAGATTTCCCAAAAAACATGTACAGGCTACTGACAAAGAAAAGTCAAAACAAGTGACCAAAACTATAATCAAACCAGAGTGGAAAGAAAAGGAGCGACTCAAGGAAGAAAAGAAATCCTTGATTGTACAGACAACATTTAAAGCATAGAACAAATCTACACCATGGATACTTGATAGTGGGTGCTCCAGTCATATGACAGGTGACAAACAAAAATTTGAGAAGTTACATAAGTATGAAGGTGGTTCTGTAAAATTTAAAAATAATGATGGAGCGAAGATAGTTGGCAAAGGATCAGTTAAGATCACTGACGGACAAATAAAGTCAAAAGAAGTCTTGTTTGTGATTGGTATGAAGCATAACTTGTTAAGCATAAGTCAGATTTGTTACAAAGGTCATGAAGTAATTTTCAAGAAGCAGGGTTGTGAAGTCAGAACAAACTATGGAAAGTTGATAGCAAATGGATCAAGAACATCTAGAAACATGTATACTCTTTCAGAGACTTCAGAAGGAGCGTGCTTGATTGGACATGAAGAAGAAAATTGGTTATGGCACAAGAGGATCAATCATATCAGTTTTGACAATCTAGTAAAAATCAACTCAAAAGGGGCAGTGAGAGATATTCCTACCATTGGCAAACCATTAAATAGCATTTGTGCTTCATGTCAAAAGGGGAATCAAACTAGAGCCACATTTAAAACAAAAGAGTACTTCACAAGCAAACCTTTAGAACTAATACATACTGATTTATGTGGACCCATGAGAACGCAAAGCATAAATGGTGACAAATACTTTATGTTGTGCATAGATGACTATTATAGGATGACATGGGTACTATTTTTGAAGCTTAAATCAAATGCCTGTGAGATATTCAATATTTTCAAAAAACAAGTTAAAAATCAAACAAGAAAAATGATTAAATTTTTAAGATCATATAGAGGAGGAGAGTTCATTTTAGAGGAGTTTGCAGAGTACTGTGAAAAGTATGGGATTAAGAGACAGTTTTCAGCAGCAAGGACACCTCAGCAGAATGGTGTGGTAGAAAGAAAGAACAGGACAGTGCAGGAAATGTCAAGGACTATGTTGACTGAGAGCAAAATAGTAGACATATTTTGGAAAGAGGCAGTCCATACTGCGGTATACATCCAAAATAGGTGCATGTTGAGGACACATGAAAGCAAAACTCCGTATGAGCTGTGGTTCGATAAAAAAGCAACAGCAATATACTTTAAAGTTTTTGGCAGCAAGTGTTACATCAAAAGAACTGAAGATAATCTTGATAAGTTTGAAGATAGAGCTGATGAAGGTATCTTTCTTGGCTATTCGATAAAAAACAAAGCCTATACATGCTACAACAAGAGGCTAAAGAAAATTATGGAGAGTGCTGATGTTAAAGTTGATGAAAGTAGGGAACGAGAAATTAGTTATGAAGAAAACTACCCAATCTATGAAGAGGTTATTGAAGCAGATGAGGAAGAGGAAACGAAAAAGAAACAAAAAATTGACTCAGATGATTTAAGTAGTGTTTCAGAAGAGGAAGAAAACAAGAAATTCAAAACAAGCAGCTGGCAAATAAATCATCTTAGAGAGAAAATAATTGGAGATCCCACAGTTGGTGTTTAAACAAGAAGAAGAGTAGTAAGTAACTACTCTCTATTATCCAACATTGAGCCCAAAAATGTTGCTGAAGCAAGCAAAGATGAAAGTTGGATGACGACAATAAATGAAGAATTATATCAGATTGAGAAAAACAAAACCTGAGAGTTAGTACCAAGACTTGCAAATAAAAATATAATCGATACTAAATGGGTTTTTTGAAACAAATTGAATGAATATGGACAGATAGTCAGGAATAAAGCAAGATTGGTCTGTAAAGGCTATGCACAAGTTGAAGGTATTGACTTTGAAGAAACCTTTGCACTAGTGGCTAGTCTTGAGGCAATTAGAATGTTTCTGGCTTTAGCAGTTCACAAGAATTTCAAAGTTTATCAAATGGATGTGAAATCAGCATTTTTGAATGGAAAACTTGAAGAAAAGGTCTATATTGAGCAGCCAGATGGATTCCAACTCGGTGATAATCCCAACTTCGTCTGCAAGTTGAAAAAAGCACTGTATGGTTTGAAACAGGCACCCAGAGCATGGTATGCAAGGCTAGACAACTATCTTACTGAACAAGGGTTAAAAAGGGTATGGTGGATAGCAATTTGTATGTCAAAATAGAGAATGGTCATCTCATTGTCCTTGTTGTATACGTAGATGATATCATTTTTGGTAGCAGCAATGATGAGTCGTGTAAATATTTAGCAAATAAGATGCAGAAAGAATTTGAAATGTCTATGATTGGTGAACTTGCATATTTCCTCGGACTACAAGTTAATCAAAATGAGAAGGGCATATTTATTTCTCAAATTAAATATGTGAAGGAGATGCTAAAGAAATTTACAATGGAGGATTGTAAGCCTGTTAGCACTCCCATGACGACAGGTTGCAAGTTGAGCAAGGATGACAAATCTCTAGATGTTGATCAAACCATGTACAGATCTATGATTGGGAGCTTACTGTATTTGACAGCTACAGACTAGATATCTTGAAGGCAGTTTGCATGGTCGCACGATTTTGGGGTAGTCCAAAGGAAAATCATGTGATAGCCATGAAGAGAATTCTTCGGTATCTGAATGGTACTATGGAGTATGGGTTGTGGTATCCGAAAGGTAAGGATTTCACCCTTATTGTGTATTCAGATGCAAATTGGGCAGGATGTGTCGATGACAGAAATAATACCAGTGGAGGTGCTTTCTATCTTGGAGATAAGTTGGTTACATGGCACAGTAAGAAACAAGAGTCAGTTTTCTTATCCATAGCAGAGGCAGAATATATTGCAGCATCAACGTGTTGTATGCAGGTTTTATTGATGAAACAAACCCTAAAATATCTTGGCATTAACTTCAGAGAGACAATTTTAGTTAAGTGTGATAACACCAATGCTATTAACATCTCAAAGAATCCAGTTATGTATTCCCGCACAAAACATATTGCTATCCGATATCACTTTCTGAAGGAGAAAGTTGCGGAAGGTGAGGTTAAGTTGGATTTTGTCCCAACTACAGAGCAAGTAGCGGATATCTTCACAAAACCGTTGTCCAAAGAAATTTTTGAGTACCTTCGCAATAAGTTGGGAGTGGTCACGCTTCCCAAGCATTGACTAGCAATCGGGACCACATTCTCAAGGGGAGCAATTATATATTTCATTATCTTTTTGCTCATGTTTGTAATTTTTTCTAACTGTAATAATTTGTGCCTGAGAATGTTGTGCATGGACTCAGGGGGAGTCTGCAACAGCCCTTTGGTATTATTGTCAAAGGGGGAGAACCACAGCTCATACGGAGTTTTGCTTTCATGTGTCCTCAACATGCACCTATTTTGGATGTACATCACAGTATGGACTGCCTCTTTCCAAAATTTATTTGCTATTTTGCTCTCAGTCAACATAGTCCTTGCCATTTCTTGCACTGTCCTGTTCTTTCTTTCTACCACACCATTCTGCTGAGGTGTCCTTGCTGCTGAAAACTGTCTCTTAATCCCATAATTTTCATAGTACTCTACAAACTCCTCTGAAATGAACTCTCCTCCTCTATCTGATATTAAAAATTTAATCTTTTTTCCTATTTGATTTTCAACTTCGTTTTTGAAAATCTTGAACATCTCACAGGCATCTAAGTTAAGCTTCAAAAATAGTACCCATGTCATCCTGGAATAGTCATCTATGCACAACATAAAGTATTTGTCACCATTTATGCTTTGCGTTCTCATGGGTCCACACAAATCAGTATGTATTAGTTCTAAAGGTTTGCTTGTGAAGTACTCT
This sequence comes from Wollemia nobilis, assembly GCA_028583015.1. Taxonomy (NCBI): domain Eukaryota; kingdom Viridiplantae; phylum Streptophyta; class Pinopsida; order Araucariales; family Araucariaceae; genus Wollemia; species Wollemia nobilis. The sequence goes on along the minus strand of JAQPPZ010003323.1, from coordinate 62,825 downwards.
TTTATTTTAAATGTGGCTCTAGTTTGCTTCCCCTTTTGACATGAAGCACAAATGCTATTTAATGGTTTGCCAATGGTAGGAATATCTCTCACTACCCCTTTTGAGCTGATTTTTACTAGATTGTCAAAACTGATATGACCGAGCCTCTTGTGCCACAACCAATTTTCTTCTTCATGTCCAATCAAGCACGCTCCTTCTAAAGTCTCTGAGAGAGTATAAAGGTTTCCAGATGTTCTTGATCCAGTTGCTATCAACTTTCCATAGTTTGTTGTTCTGACTTCACAACCCTACTTCTTAAAAATTACTTCATGACCTCTGTCACAAATTTGACTTACGCTTAACAAGTTATGCTTCAGACCAATCACAAACAAGACTTATTTTGACTTTATTTTTTTGTCACTAATCTTAACTAATCCTTTGCCAACTATCTTCGCTCCATAATTATTTCCAAATTTTACAAAACCACCTTCATACTTCTGTAACTTCTCAAATTTTTGTTTGTCACCTGTCATATGACTTGAGCACCTACTATCAAGTATCCATGGTGTATATTTGTTCTATGCTTTAAATTTTGTTTGTACAATCAAGGATTCCTTTTCTTCCTTGAGTCACTCCTTTTATTTCCACTTTGGTTTGATTACAGTTTTGATCACTTATTTTGACTTTTCTTTGTTAGTAGCCTGTGCATGTTTTTCGAGAAATCTTCTATTTTGTCTCAAACCATTTGATTGAAATTTTCTTCCCTGATGTTTATTTGCTGCAAATGTACTTCGACAATTTTTCGCGGCATGTCCAAAATTATGACAGTTATAACATTCTACTACATAATCCATCAATGGTGAAAAAACATTTCTACTGACAAAATTCCTTTGACCTACATTATACTTGCAATCTGCAATCTTATGTCCATAACCATTGCATTTAAAACAATAACAAAAAAAGAAATGAGTGAACCTGGGTGATGGTTTTTGCCATTTTGTAGTAGGAGCCACAAATATTCTTCTCCTTTGATGAGTGACACTGGTGAATTCATCATTGTCAATACTCCTCTTGTGCCTGGTATTATTGCTTTCTTTAGCATGATTCATTTTTTTTTTATCAATCCTGATCTTATATTCATTCTTTATGGGATCTATAGTTATGGCCTTTGATCCATTTGATGATTCTCCTTCAATGAAGCCCAAACCAAATTTAATGCCTGTAGTCCTTTGGCTATTTATAATCTTGTTCAACTTTACATAACTTTCTTCAATTTTGTGATAACATCTCATTTTTCGATTCATCTCTTCTAGCTGCATCTTTAATCCAACAATATCTTCTTCTAACTTGTTGCACTCATCTATTTTCATAGTTAATTGTACTTCTATATCTTTAGATATTTTCTTAGATTCATCTATCTATACTTTCAAGCTGGTTATGATATCATTGGCATCCTCAAATTTTATTGAAACTTTCTTATTATTTTTCCTTTCTGTACTCAGCTCTTTAAGTGCAGCGATCAGCTCACCTTCCAGATTTACTTTAGCCTCAGCCTCAAGTTTTTCTTCTATTTTTTCTTCTTCGAATGCCATGAAAAGAGCTTCATCGGTTTCTTCTTCAGAATCTTTATCGGAGCTGTCTTTTGAAGGATTGACATTCTTGGATATGAAACTTTTCTTCTTGAAGTTGCCTTTTCTAAAATTTGATTTCCTCTTCTAGTCACTTCTTTCTTAGTGTGAACCTTCATCACTTTTTTTTTTCTCATTGAGTGGACATTTAGCTGCAAAGTTCCCAACGCCTCCACAATTGAAACACTTAAATGGTAGATTTCCTCTGTATTTTATTTTTCCCCTTATTAGTTTTCTAACAAAGTTTGCTTCCGTTTCATCTGATGTCTCTTCTTCCTCGGATTCTTGTTTTGCTTTTATATTTTTATGTGCTTTAAAAGTAGCTTCTCTGTCTGTGGATTTAGTTTTTCCTATTCTCATCTCATATGCAGTCAGAGAACCATGCATCTCATCCTTACTAAAAGTTTTCAGATCTTTAGCTTCTTCTATTGCTAAAACTTTAGAATCAAATCTTTGGGGAAGAGATCTTAGTACCTTTTTCACTATGACAGCATCTTCCATTTACTCGTCGAGTCCTCTAATCGCATTAATGATTCCATTAACTCTCAGCATGTATGCCTCTATGTTCTCATCGTCATTCATTTTTAATGCTTTGAACTGAGCTCGATGCGTTTGTAACTTGGCCTCCTTGATCTTGTCGTCTCCTTCATGAATGCTCCTTAGTTTATCCCACATGTATTTTGCCATTTTACAACTCATAATATTTATCAATTTGCTATCCACTAAACCACACATGATAGCATTTTTTGCTTTAGAGTTATTCTCAAACAATTTCTTACCGACAACATCGGTTGGAGGAGTGATGGATATTGCGTATCCACTGTCTACTGACTCCCAAATGTCGTATCCCAAGGTGCATAGATATGTCTGCATCTTGAGTCTCCAAAATGCGTAATTAGTTTCATTAAATAATGGTGCTTTGTTTGATGAGAATCCTTCACCACCTGCCATTGTCTCACTTCCAAGATCACCTTAGCTGATTAAGCTTATTCAGGAACTTGGCTCTGATACCAATTGATAGTTTCACAATGACACTGATAGGGGGGGTGAATCAATGTAGCTATTTTAATTCAAATCTACAACTCTTAGTGTCGAAACAATAAAAAATTAAACTCAGATAAAACAAGTATAACAAGAGAGCATTCCACAACACACGATGTAACGAGGTTCACCAATTTGGCTACTCCTCAAAAATGATTGCTTGGACTCCCGTCCAAATCTAGTCTTTGCAAATTGTTGAGCAAGTTGCAGCAAAAGTATTGTCATTGTTGTCAACACAGTCAGACAAATCTGTTGATGAAGTGTATAGGAAGTTAGACAGATCATTTGATGAAGTATACAAGAGTTCAAATGTTCTTCAGAGTATGTACAGTGATTATTCAAAAAATTCGAAGTGACCCATATGCTAAAAATACTAAAAATCAAAAGAAAATCACAAGGAAGAAAACTGTCGCGATATCGCGACATGTTGGAAGAAAGAAAACTATCGCGATATCATGACATGTTGAGAAGCAAGCAAAATTGTCTTGATTTCACGACATGTTCGAAGAGAAAGTGCAAGCAAGCAAAACTGTCACGATTTCACGACATAGTCAAAGAGAAACCGCAAGCAAGCAAAACTGTCATGATTTCATGACATATTGCAAGAGAGATAGTACGAAAGAAAAAGTGTTGCGATTTCACGACATGTTGGAAGAGAAAAAGACAAGTAGAAAAAGTGTCGCAATTTCACGACATATTACAAGAGAGATAGTACGAAAGAAAAAGTGTCACGATTTCATGAATGTTGGAAGAGAAAAAGAAAAGTAGAAAAAGTGTCATGATTTCATGACATATTGCAAGAGAGATAGTACGAAAGAAAAAGTGTCACGATTTTGTGACATGTTGGAAGAGAAAAAGACAAGTAGAAAAAGTGTCACGATTTCACGACATATTGCAAGAAAGATTATACGAAAAAAAAAGGTGTCGCAATTTCACGACATGTTTCATTTTTGCGAGACAAAGCAAAGAGAAAGAGGAGAGAGAAAAAGGTGTCGCGATTTCGAGACATGTACGATTTCGTGACATGTCGCATTTTTGTGACTTGAAAAGAGTAGGAATGCCGAGAAGAAAAAGTGTCACGATATCGTGACATGTCGTGTTTTCGCGACCCGAAGGCAAGAGAAAGAGCGAAGGAGAAAAAGTGTCGCGATAGCGTGACATGTTGCATTTTCATGACTAATGGAGGAGAGAGAAAGGAAGAAGGCAAAAGTGTCGCGATATCACGACAAAAGTAAAGAGAAAGAGTATGGATGTGAAAGTGTCGTGATATTGCGACTTATATTTTTATAGGTACATGCCAAGAAAAGCAGCAAGGAGGCAAAAGTGTCGCGATATCACGACATGTGTTTTCATGGGTACAAGCCGAGAAGAGGACAAAGAGGCAGAAGTGTCACGATTTCACAACAGGTCACTTTGCGTAAGCTAAGAAGAGAAACCAACCAAAGAAGATATGTGATAGTTAACTAAATTCGGTACGACAGTTACAGGTGTAGTTACAGAAGAAGTCGATACGACAGTTACAGGTGCAGTTACAGGAGAAGTCAGTACGACAGTTATAGATGTAGTTACAGAGAAAAGGTTATAAAAGGAGATCTTCATGGAGAATTACATTGCTAAAAAATGCTGAAGAGTGCGTTCCATAAGAGAGCGTTAAGGAGAGCCGAGAGAGCAATAGACCAGACAGGGTCTTGTATAAGCGAAGGCATTTTTATGTCAATCTTATAGTTTCAAAATTGTAGTCTGAGTTGGTGCTTGGAATTAGGGGTTGGTGCTCCTTTCTGTTGGTGCAGATAAATCAAGGGTTGGTGCTCCTTTTTGTTGGTGCAGATAAACCAGGGGTTGGTGCTCCTTCTAGTGGGTGCTGGTAAATTTTTTGTAAAATTATTATTTTGCAAAGACTAGATTTGGATGGGAGTCCAAGCAGTCATTTTTGAGGAGTAGCCAAATTGGTGAACCTCATTACATCGTGTGTTGTGGAATGCTCTCTTGTTATACTTGCTTTATATGAGTTTAAGTTTTCATTGTTTCGGCATTAAGAGTTATAGATTTGAATTAAAATAGCTACACTGATTCACCCCCCTCTCAGTGTCATTGTGAAACTATCAATTGGTATCAGAGCCAAGTTCTTGAACAAGCTTAATCGGCTAAGGTCATCTTGAAAGTGATACAATGGTAGGTGGTGAAGGATTCTCATCAAACAAAGCACCATTATTTGACAAAACTAATTATGCATTTTGGAGACTCAAGATGCAAACATATCTATGCGCATTAGGATACGATATTTGGGAGTCAGTAGATAGTGGATACGCAATATCCATCACTCCTCCAATCGATGTTGCCGGTAAGAAATTGTTTGAGAATAACTCTAAAGAAAAAAATGCTACCATGTGCGGTTTAGTGGATAGCGAACTGATAAAGATTATGAGTTGTAAAACGGCAAAAGACATGTGGGATAAACTAAGGAGCATTCATGAAGGAGACGACAAGATCAAGGAGGCCAAGTTACAAATGCATCGAGCCCAGTTCAAAGCATTAAAAATGAATGATGATGAGAACATAGAGGCATACATGCTCAGATTTAATGGAATCGTTAATGCAATTAGAGGACTCAACAGGCAAATGGAAGATATTGTCATAGTGAAAAAGGTACAAAGATCTCTTCCCCAAATATTTGATTCTAAAGTTTCAGCAATAGAAGAAGATAAAGATCTGAATACTTTTAGTATGGATGAGATGCATGGTTCTTTGACTACATATGAGATGAGAATAGGAAAAACTAAACCCACGGACAGAGAAGCTATTTTTAAAGCACATAAAATAATAAAAGCAAAACAAGAATTCGAGGAAGAAGAGACATCATATGAAACGGAAGCAAACTTTGTTAGGAAACTAATAAGGGGAAAAGGAAAATACAGAGAAAAGCTACCATTTAAGTGTTTCAATTATGGAGGCATTAGGCACTTTGCAGCTAAATGTCCACTCAATGAGAAAAACAAAAGTGATGAAGGTTCACACCAAGAAAGAAGTGACTGGAAGAAGAAATCAAATTTTAGAAAAGGCAACTTCAAGAAGAAAAGTTTCATATCCAAGAATGTCAGTCCTTCAAAAGATAGCTCCGATGAATATTTTGAAGAAGAAACCGATGAAGCTCTTTTCATGGCATTCGAAGAAGAAAAAATAGAAGAAAAACTTGAGGCTGAGGCTAAAGTAGATCTGGAAGGTGAGCTGATCGCTGCACTTAAAGAGCTGAGTATAGAAAGGAAAAAGAATAAGAAAGTTTCAAGAAAATTTGAGGATGCCAATGAAATCATAACCAGCTTGAAAGTACAGATAGACGAATCTAAGAAAATATCTGAAGATATAGAAGTACAATTAACTATGAAAATAGATGAGTGCAACAAGTTAGAAGAAGAGATTGTTGGATTAAAGATGCAGCTAGAAGAGATGAATCGAAAAGTGAGATGTTATCACAAAATTGAAGAAAGTTCTGTAAAGTTGGACAAGATTATAAATAGCCAAAGGACTACAGGCAATAAATTTTGTTTGGGCTTCATTGAAGGAGAAACATCAAATGGATCAAAGGCCATAACTGTAGATCCCATAAAGAATGAAGATAAGATCAGGATTGATCAAGAAAAAAATGAATCATGCTAAAGAAAGCAATAATACCAAGCACGAGAGGAGTATTGACAATGATGAATTCACTAATGTCACTCATCAAAGGAGAAGAATATTTGTGGCTCCAACTACAAAATGGCAAAAACCATCACCCAGGTTCACTCATTTTTTTTCTGGTTATTGTTTTAAATGCAATGGTTATGGACATAAGATTGCAGATTGGAAGTATAATGTAGGTCAAAGGAATTTTGTCAGTAGAAATGTTTTTTGACCATTGATGGATTATGTAGTAGAATGTTATAACTGTCATAATTTTAGACATATTGCAAGAAATTATCAAAGTACATTTGCAGCAAATAAACATCAGGGAAGACAATTTCAATCAAATGGTTTGAGATAAAATAGAAGATTTCCCAAAAAACATGCACAGGCTACTGACAAAGAAAATTCAAAACAAGTGACCAAAACTGTAATCAAACCAAAGTGGAAGAAAAAGAGCGACTCAAGGAAGAAAAGGAATCCTTGATTGTACAGACAACATTTAAAGCACAGAACAAATCTACACTATGGATACTTGATAGTGGGTGCTCCAGTCATATGACAGGTGACAAACAAAAATTTGAGAAGTTACATAAGTATGAAGGTGGTTCTGTAAAATTTGAAAATAATGATGGAGTGAAGATAGTTGGCAAAGGATCAGTTAAGATTAGTGACAAAAAAATAAAGTCAAAAGAAGTCTTGTTTGTGATTGGTCTGAAGCATAACTTGTTAAGCGTAAGTCAGATTTGTTACAGAGGTCATGAAGTAATTTTCAAGAAGTAGGGTTGTGAAGTCAGAATAGTAAACTGTGGAAAGTTGATAGCAACTGGATCAAGAACATCTGGAAACCTGTATACTCTCTCAGATACTTTAGAAGGAGCGTGCTTGATTGGACATGAAGAAGAAAATTGGTTGTGGCACAAGAGGCTCAGTCATATCAGTTTTGACAATCTAGTAAAAATCAGCTCAAAAGGGACAGTGAGAGATATTCCTACCATTGGCAAACCATTAAATAGCATTTGTGCTTCAAGTCAAAAGGGGAAGCAAACTAGAGCCACATTTAAAACAAAAGAGTACTTCACAAGCAAACCTTTAGAATTAATACATACTGATTTATGTGGACCCATGAGAACACAAAGCATAAATGATGACAAATACTTTATGTTGTGCATAGATGACTATTATAGGATGACATGCGTACTATTTTTAAAGCTTAAATCAGATTCCTGTGAGATGTTCAAGATTTTCAAAAAAAAAGTTGAAAATCAAACAGGAAAAATGATTAAATTTTTAAGATCAGATAGAGGAGGAGAGTTCATTTCAAAGGAGTTTGCAGAGTATTGTGAAAATTATGGGATTAAGAGACAGTTTTTAGCAGCAAGGACACCTCAGTAGAATGGTGTGGTAGAAAGAAAGAATAGGACAATGCAAGAAATGGCAAGGACTATGTTGACTGAGAGCAAAATAGTAGACAAATTTTGGAAAGAGGCAGTCCATACTACGGTATACATCCAAAATAGGTGCATGTTGAGGACACATGAAAGCAAAACTTCGTATGAGCTATGGTTCGGTAAAAAGGCAACAGCAAGATACTTTAAAGTTTTTGGTAGTAAGTGTTACATCAAAATAACTGAAGATAATCTTGGTAAGTTTGAAGATAGAGCTGATGAAGGTATATTTCTTGGCTATTCGACAAAAAGCAAAGCCTATACGTGCTACAACAAGAAGCGAAAGAAAATTGTGGAGAGTGCTGATGTTAAAGTTGATGAAAGTAGGGAACGAGAAATTAGTGATGAAGCAAACTACCCAATCTATGAAGAGGTTATTGAAGCAGATGAGGAAGAGAAAACGAAAAAGAAATAGAAAATTGACTCAGATGATTTAAGTAGTGTTTCAGAAGAGGAAGAAAACAAGAAATTCAAAATAGGCAGCTGGCAAAAAAATCATCCTAGAGAGCAAATAATTGGAGATCCCACAGTTGGTGTTCAAACAAGAAGAAGAGTAGTAAGTAACTATTCTCTATTATCCAGCATTGACCCCAAAAATGTTGTTGAAGCAAGTAAAGATGAAATTTGGATGACAGCAATAAATGAAGAATTAGATCAGATTGAGAAAAACAAAACCTGGGAGTTAGTACCAAGACCTGCAAATAAAAATATAATCAGTACTAAATGGGTTTTTCAAAATAAATTGAATGAATATAGACACATAGTCATGAATAAAGCAAGATTGGTCTGTAAAGGCTATGCACAAGTTGAAGGTATTGACTTTGAAGAAACCTTTGCACCAGTGGCTAGACTTGAGGCAATTAGAATGTTTTTGGCTTTAGCAGTTCACAAGAATTTCAAAGTTTATCAAATGAATGTGAAATCAGCATTTCTGAATGGAAAACTTGAAGAAGAGGTCTATATTGAGCAGCCAGATGGCTTCCAACTCGGTGATAATCCCAACTTCGTCTGTAAGTTGAAAAAGGCACTGTATGGTTTGAAATAGGCACCTAAAGCATGGTATGCAAGGCTAGACAACTATCTTACTGAACAAGGGTTCAAAAAGGGTATGGTGGACAACAATTTGTATGTCAAAATAGAGAATGGTCATCTCATTTTCCTTGTTGTATATGTAGATGATATCATTTTTGGCAGCAGCAATGATGAGTCGTGTAAATATTAGCAAATAAGATGCAGAAAGAATTTGAAATGTCTATGATTGGTGAACTTGCATATTTCCTCGGACTGCAAGTTAATCAAAATGAGAAGGGCATATTTATTTCTCAAATTAAATATGTGAAGGAGATGCTAAAGAAATTTACAATGGAGGATTGTAAGCCTGTTAGCACTCCCATGAAGACAGGTTGTAAGTTGAGCAAGGATGAAAAATCTCCAGATGTTGATCAAACCATGTACAGATCTATGATTGGGAGCTTACTGTATTTGATAGCTACCAGACCAGATATCTTGAAGGCAGTTTGCATGGTCGCATGATTTTAGGCCAGTCCCAAGGAAACTCATGTGATAGCCGTGAAGAGAATTCTTCGGTATCTAAAGGGTACTATGGAGTATGGGTTGTGGTATCCGAAAGGTAAGGATTTCACCCTTATTGCATATTCAGATGTAGATTGGGCAGGATGTGTCAATGACAGAAAGAGTACCAGTGGAGGTGCTTTCTATCTTGGAGACAAGTTGGTTGCATGGAACAGTAAGAAACAAGAGTCAGTTTCCTTATCCACAACAGAGGCAGAATATATTGTAGCATCAACGTGTTGTACGCAGGTTTTATGGATGAAACAAACCCTGAAAGATCTTGGCATTAACTTCAGAGAGCCAATTTCAGTTAAGTGTTATAACACCAGTGCTATTAACATCTCAAAGAATCCGGTTATGCATTCCCACACAAAACATATTGCTATCTGATATCACTTTCTAAAGGAGAAAGTTATGGAAGGTGAGGTTAAGTTGGATTTTGTCCCAACTATAGAGCAAGTAGCGGATATCTTCACAAAACCGCTGCCCAAAGAAATTTTTGAGTACCTTCGCAATAAGTTGGGAGTGGTCATGCTTCCCAAGCATTGACTAGCAATCGGGACCACATTCTCAGGGGGAGCAATTATATATTTCATTATATTTTTGCTCATGTTTGTAATTTTTGCTAACTGTAATAATTTGTGCCTGAGAATGTTGTGCATGGACTCAGGGGGAGTCTGCAGCAGCCCTTTGGTATTATTGTCAAAGGGGGAGAAGAATTATAGGAATTACAAGAGATTGCATGAGTGTTGCCAACAATTCCAAAGGGGGAGATTGTTGAGCAAGTTGCAACAAAAGTATTGTCATTGTTGTCAACACAGTCAGGCAGATCAGTTGATGAAGTGTACAGGCAGTCAGACAGATCAGTTGATGAAGTATACAGGAGTTAAGAGGTTCTTCAGAGTATGTACAGTGATTGTTCAAAAAATTTGAAGTGACCCATATGCTAAAAATACTAAAAATCAAAAGAAAATCACAAGGAAGAAAACTGTCGCGATATCGCAACATGTTGGAAGAAAGAAAACTATCGCGATATCGTGACATGTTGAGAGAAATAAAAACTATCGCGATATCGTGACATGTTGAGAAGCAAGCAAAACTATTGTGATTTCATGACATGTTTGGAGAGAAAGTGCAAGCAAGCAAAATTGTCACGATTTTGCAACATGTTCGAAGAGAAAGCGCAAGCAAGCAAAACTGTCGTGATTCATGACATATTGCAAGAGAGATAGTACAAAAGAAAAAATGTCACAATTTTGCGACATGTTGGAAGAGAAAAATACAAGTAGAAAAAGTGTCACGATTTCGTGACATATTGCAAGAGAGATAGTATGGAAGAAAAAGTGTCGCGATTTCACGACATGTTGGAAGAGAAAAAGACAAGTAGAAAAAGTGTCACAATTTTGCGACATATTGCAAGAGAGATAGTACGAAAGAAAAAGTGTCACGATTTTGCGACATGTTGGAAGAGAAAAAGACAAGTAGAAAAAGTGTAGCAATTTCGTGACATATTGCAAGAAATATTGTACGAAAGAAAAATAGTGTCGTGATTTTGTGACATGTTTCATTTTCGTGGGCCCAAGCAAAGAGAAAGAGGAGAGATAAAAAGGTGTCACGATTTCGTGACATGTTTCATTTTCACGGTCCAAAGTGAAGATGAAGATAGAAAAGGAAAAGTGTCACGATTTCGTGACATGTTGCATTTTTACGACTTGAAAAGAGAAGGAAGGCCGAGAAGAAAAAGTGTCGCGATATCGCGACATGTCGTATTTTTGCGACCCGAAGGCAAGAGAATGAGCAAAGGAGAAAAAGTGTCACAATATCGTGGCATGTTGCATTTTCATGACTAACGAAGGAGAGAGAAAGGAAGAAGGCAAAAGTCTCACGATATGGCGACAAAAGTAAAGAGAAAGAGTACAGAGGCAAAAGTGTCGCGATATCGCGACATGTATTTTCATGGGTACATGCCAAAGAAAAGCAACAAGGAGGAAAAAGTGTTGTGATATCGTGACATGTTATGTTTTCGTAGGTACAAGCCGAGAAGAGGACAAAGAGGCAGAAGTGTCACGATTTCACAACAGGTCACTTTGCGTAAGCTAAGAAGAGAAACCAACCAAAGAAGATATGTGATAGTTAACTAAATTCGGTACGACAGTTACAGGTGTAGTTACAGAAGAAGTCGATACGACGATTACGAGTGCGATTACGGGAGAAGTCGATACGACAGTTATAGATGTAGTTACAGAGAAAAGGTTATAAAAGGAGATCTTCATGGAGAATTACATTGCTAAAAAATTCTGAAGAGTGCGTTCCATAAGAGAGCGTTAAGGAGAGCCGAGAGAGCAATAGACCAGACAGGGTCTTGTATAAGCGAAGGCATTTTTATGTCAATCTTATAGTTTCAAAATTGTAGTCTGAGTTGGTGCTTGGAATTAGGGGTTGGTGCTCCTTTCTGTTGGTGCAGATAAATCAAGGGTTGGTGCTCCTTTTTGTTGGTGCAGATAAACCAGGGGTTGGTGCTCCTTCTAGTGGGTGCTGGTAAATTTTTTGTAAAATTATTATTTTGCAAAGACTAGATTTGGATGGGAGTCCAAGCAGTCATTTTTGAGGAGTAGCCAAATTGGTGAACCTCATTACATCGTGTGTTGTGGAATGCTCTCTTGTTATACTTGCTTTATTTGAGTTTAAGTTTTCATTATTTCGGCATTAAGAGTTGTAGATTTGAATTAAAATAGCTACACTGATTCACCCCCCCTCTTAGTGTCATTGTGAAACTATCAGTCACTTTTTTGTGACTTGCAGTGGCAACAGAGCAAAGTGATGGAAAATATCGCGATATCGCGACATACAATAGTAAAGAAGATCACCAAGGAAAAATGTTGTGATATCATGACAGAAAAGCGAGTAAGGAGCAGATGGTACAGAATGGCACGATATCGTGACATGTCGCGTTATCACGGAAGGGTTGAAAGATAAACACAAGGCGGATAAAAATGTCACGATATCGTGACATTTTTGGAAATGAGGCCAAGCAAGAGAAACTTGTCGTGATATCGTGACAGGAAGCGACAACGACGGAGAAGGCAAGAAACTATCATGATTTCGTGACATGTCATGATTTCACGGTCAAAAAATAGCAAAGTGCAAGAAGACATAAAATGTCGTGATTTCACGACATGTTGAAGATGAAAGAAAAAAATGGAGAAAACGTCGTGATATCGTGACATGTCGCATTTTCGTGACTTGTCACGTTTTCGCGATGATAAAGCAGACAAGACAGCGCCAAGAGGAATATGTCGTGATTTCGCGACATGTTTCATTTTCACGATAAGGAGTAGCGAAGAAGCCAAGAAAGAGGAGAATGTCGCGATTTCATGACATATCATGGGGACAAGCTGAACGAAGAGAATATGTCATGATTTTGTGACAAGTAGCATTTTCACGACTAGTGGCAAGAAAATAAGGCAGTAAGGTAAAAGTGTCACAATTTCGTGACATGTCGCATTTTCGCGACTTGTCTCATTTTTGTGACAGAAGCAACAACAAATGCCCGATACAGTTTTGTTCGCATTTTTCTTCAAAATTACATAGGAGAACATGAGGAGCAGATAAGGATCAAATAAAAGCTCTCCAACTGATTTTGAGATCGTGGTCAAGGAGGCTCCAAGATTAAATGTTGTTGATTACCGATGTGCGCAAGATGGAAGAACATGATACAGTTTTTGATGCCACCAAAATTAAAGATGCCTCCAGTATTAATAGTTCTTGTTCGTGATCTCCTAACAACTTCTGGCTTGCCCCAATAATGGTCATTTAATGAAGAAATATGGTCCCTTGTTTTTGTTTAATTTTTAGTTTTGATCCATGAAAACAGGGACTATCATTTCTCTGAGACATATTAAGGGGGATTTTTTCTTCAAAATCTATTTCATGTATTAAATGCTGTAATGTGAAAGAAAGAGGGAAGGCCTCTATAAATACCAATGTAAAATCTCAAGTAAAAGGAGCAGGAACTTTTTGCAAAAATTGAAACAGAAATCCTAGATGCATTTTGCTCTATTCTTAGTGTCTTCTGGAGTTGGTGATCCAAATTGTTGTTCATGTTTTGCTTTCTATCTGAGTCACTTTTGTTAGTCCAGTGTTAATATAAGTTAAATTTGGTTGTTCTGGATTTGGCTGTATTTGCATTTGAACATTTGGAGTACAATTGGAAGCAAACTTACGGCTAATGCTTGATCCAATTTTTGTATATGCATTCTAAGAGTTGGTTGTTGCTTAGCTTCAGGATCTAGTTGAGGTTATTTGTTGTTCGAGGTTGTTCTCCCCATGAACTATTGGCTTCGTCCATATTTACATCTCTTTCTGTTATTTCCCATTTCTTTCCTGCATCCTTATCTTGAAACCAGTTTAGATTAGTTTGGGAGCCAGCCCTCTCTGGAGATTGGCCTGGGAGACTTCTCTTTCTCTTGGCCTTTTAATGTTGGCCGAGTCTAGGGCGCACAAGTGATGAAATATTGTACTTAGGCAGATTTGTGTCCAACAGGTTCTCACCTTTGGTACCTAACTATCCTAATTTGTGTTCTTATTCACTTATTTATTATATTGCACATGCTTCTAGTGAATTTTATGCTTCATGTGATTGCAAGAAACTATATGGAATACAACATGAAGTGTATGCATTTATCACTCTAATTTTTATAGTTTTCTTTTTCTTCAAAAATTTTAACCCCTTAATTCTTTCTTATGGTAATTTATCATATAATTTTTAATATTGCATAGCATTATAATACCTCTTAATGATTTCATAGTATAAGTTAGTGGATAACACCCCTCTTCAAAATATTTTAAAATAATTTTTTAAATTCCTTGCTAACTATTATTACTTCCTATGTTAAATAAATTTAGGAATAAAAACATTGTTAATTCCTTGATATATCCTCTTTTTGGTATAATATTTATATGTCTAATATTTGAATATACCATCTTCATAATTATTTTTTACTCTTATTTTTGTGCTTAGGCCCACTTATTGTTCATTCTTATGATCTTGTTCATGCTTGTGATACTTCTAGTTTTCCAAGTTTCTCTCTCTCTCACACACACACAATAAATTTGAGGTTATTACTCTCATCACACCAATACTCTCTATCTCTCTCAATAAATTTGAGGTTATTACTCTCCTCTTTTTTATTCCCATGATTTAATTATCATCTATAGATTTATATTATATTAGATAACTTGAATTAGAAGGCATAACCTCAAAAAATCCTTTTCTATGCTACCATAGAAACTACAAAGTGTAAACAACAATCTCTATAGTAATTTCTTGTGTTATCCTAAAAATATAAAGGTAAATGTATATTTTCCATGTTTCTTTCTTTATTATGCATATACCTTTTCTTCTCTAGAATTTGTACTTGGATATGATACTATTGGATATGCTATTGTTGGTACTTAGATATGATACCCTTGATTATACAATTAGAGGGGTTTTACGCATTGTATCATACTCATCATATGCAACCTTAAAGGATGAATGTTGTTGCACCTCCTCTCTATTTTAAAATACGGATCGATCTACTAGAATCATCTCTCTCAATCTTAACTTTCTTGAGCAGGATCTCTCTTTTGCTCTATATTCCCAATTAGAGAAAGTGAAAAAAGAGGTATTTCTTCTTCGTGATAGCCCAACGAAATAGGTAAACTTCTCAACAGGAGTAGGAGAGGAGATAGAGAGAAAGGGAGAGAGAGAGAAAGAACAATATCAATGAAGACCATTGTCTCTCTCAAAGGTTATTACTCTCCTCTTTCAACATTTCCTACTATTTGATAAAATTGGATATGATTTATCTAAGTTAAACTTAATATATTCTACCTTCACTACTTTGAAAATCAGCTTTGCATCATTCTTCTCAATTTTTTTTTGTTTTATTTTTTTTATCGTCATATGCATCCTTCTTAGTTTCTTCAAATATTTACTATAAATGAACTATGATGTCCTTTTCCACTTGATGATAGAGAGGGGTTTCCTTTGCCACTTTTTGTAGGAGCAATTAATCAATGATCAATGCTAGCTTCTACTTATTTGATTAATTTTAAGTTTACCTCATGACCAAAAATCCTTCTCTTTTTTCATTGTTTTTCTTTGCAATATCTTGCCAAGTATCTAGTATAATAGCATTTGTGGTATCCAAACATAACATTTTCATAATCCACTTGTTATCCCATTCTATTCATTTAAGCTTACTAATAGATTTTGGTAAAGTTTTTAAAAATTTCATGGCAATACATATATGGGTATATATGATATGTTTTATTTTCTTTGGATTTGACCCCTTGTGAATGACTTTTCATAGAGTAGTACGTATATTATTTAATTTTTTCTTATTTCTAAATTGATTTAATAATTCAAAAATTGTAACTTACACTAGAATAATTTTAAAGTTGTTTATCTCCATAAAAGAATATCTCAATCTATGTCTTGAATGAAAACCAACTTCCCCTAAATCATAGGTTGTCACCAATTATTTTCTTTCTCATATTTTTTAAATAAGTTGTATGGCTTCTATTGGGAGACACTTCAATGAAAGTTATAAAAATGTCAATTAAACCATATACAACTTTAATTTCTTTCAAGTATAGTAAATATATACCTCTTGATTAAATATATTATTCATATTCCTCAAACTATTATGTTTTCGCAATCAACTCCTTGATAAATATCCATTAATTAATTCTCTTCTAAATTTTAGTTTTGCTAAGGTAATTATCAACACTATGATTGGATAAATTATCTATTATTATATTTCCTTCTTTATAGATATGTTGACATCTCCAAGATAATACCTCAAATAAAAGTTGATAAATATAAAAAACAATGATATATTTTATCCAACTCCCATATACATTTTTCTTGATAACATTAGTAATATTTTTTAAATATGCTTCATTAAAATATATTTACATTACTTTTAAATGGAAATATTGACCGCTATAAAAATTACCCTACTCTTTGCAAGTTTTTAGTTGAATTTGCATATGATTCTATCCATGGAAATTTTTTCCTTTATTATTTTCAAAAATAAAATATTTTCTTGAAGAACACAAGCTTATACTGAGAGGGGGGGTGAACATTATAAGACCATTTTTTACTTTTCTTTTCAAATCAATATTATGCAGTATCTAGATAGCAGTATCAATAGCAGTAATCAAAGCAATGCACAAAACACCATACAAAAGAGACACACATTTAATGTGGTTCACCTAATGTGGGATACATCCACAAAGAAAATATTTCTTCTACATATTTCTCAAAAAAATATCTTGGGAATCCTTCCTAATTACAATGTTTATGGACCTCTTTCCAAAGGATATGTTGATCCCCTAAATCTGGTTTGTATATTTATATCCACAGGAGAACTCCTTTTCCTCTACTCTGGCTGGTGATCCTCTAGAAGACATTGCCTCCTCTGCACTGACTATGGATATCTCTCCACTTGAAGACTCTTGTCCTCACTCAAAAGACCTATCCTCAATATCCTGGCTGATGGATCTCTATCCACTCGAGACCATATCCTTTCTGCTTTATCACCTCTAAAGCTATATCACCTCTATAAGACCTCTTTTTACTTTTTCCTTTATACTTCAAAATAGTAAAGCAATATACCCAAAGCAATATCAAAGCAATGCACAAAATCATCCACAAAGTGACACCAATTTTAACATGGTTCACCCAGAATGGCTGGGCTACGTCCACAAAACTTTTCTCTAAAAGTTATCTCAAATTTCTTTGGGAAACCTTCCCAATTACAATGTTTATGAGCCTCGGCCCAAAGGAGATACCTTCCCCCAATATGAATTTATGAGCCTCTGCTCAAAGGAGATACCTTCCCCTCTACTCTGGAAATGATCCCTCAAAAGATCAACTACCTCTACCTCTTGCCAGAACGTGGAACTCCTTTCCATCGAAGACCTCCTGTCCTCAATGCTTAGCCTAAGAGACCTTCGCCTTCTATGATCACGTCCACAACGACTCAAGCAACCTATACCAAACATAGTCAGTCGGTCTAGTACAAGTCTTCCTCTATCTGTCAGATCTGTCCAACACTTGAAAAAATCAATCCTCTACACACAAGCCTTCTCAAAGACTTGCCAAATATGTCCTCAGGTTCTTCTCAAAGAACCAATGCTTCTCTGTCCTCAAGTTCTCTGATAGAACTATCAAAACTCAGCTCACAAGTCCTCTGCTAGGACCTGTCCAAATCTGCTCACAAGTCCCCAACAAAACCTGTCCAAAACTACTCACAAGTCCCCACCGAAACCTATCCAAAACCTGCTCACAAGTCCCCACCGAAACCTGTCCAAAACCTGCTCACAAGTCCCCACTGGAACCTATCCAAAACTGCTCACAAGTCCCCACCGAAACCTGTCCAAAACCTCAGCAAGCTCACCAAGAAAAACTTTCTTTACTTTGATGAAGAAGGAGAACTCAAAACCTATCACAACACTAACTCTCAATTTGCCACCAATTAGAGTTAGCAACTATACAACAATATACAATAATGAAGATCCAAATTAACACCTTATTTCTCCAACTTAATAACAACCACCACAAGTATAATATACAAACAAAGTAAAACCTCTTTACACCTTATTACTCCACATAAGCATTAAACATCAATAAAATAATGTCAAAGCAAAATATGACAACTTAACCTTATACCTCCATCAATTATATTTGCCAAGTCAACTCAAAATACTCCAAGCAAATAATAAAAGATATACCTTGGCCAACCTTAGTTCTCCAACCTTTGGAGAAAATGAATAACACCACCACAAATGCTAAAGTGCTTTCATTGCTGCTATCCTCGTGCATCACGACCAAGATGAAATTGCCCACAACATGGGTCAAACTTGGCACCTCTGCCCAACGCTTCTTCACTCAACACACCACCACCATTGGAGCACAAGTGCCCAATGAAAAATATAATGTAATCCTATGTGTTGTCTTCCTTCAATCGCCAAGGATTTGAAAACGTAAACGTTTTCCTCAAACCACCACCATCATCATGAGCGCTGTCCAAAAACGTAACTCCCAGAAAACATAGTTTGCAGTCTTATCAAATTTCAGAGAAACGCAATCTGCGAGACATCAAGCGCAAGAAAAGCTTGGGCAATTCAATATGGATGGACAACAAAATACAGCGAAAAACATCGCTTTTACGGAGGACACAAAGCTACAAAATTGCATCGATCAATGGTGCCATTACTTTAGAAAATCATCCCCACTTATATAGCCATTTCTCCTTAATTGTTTGACGTCGGCGCTCCAACGATGGCAACACGTCGGTGAATGAATTCTTTATGTGCGTCGCTTAAGGGTTAAAAGACCCTTTAATAATAATTAAAATAATAATAATTATTATTTTATTAATAATAAATTAAACTTAGACCTTTGTCAAAGGTTTGAGTTAATTTAATTATTAATAATAAACATGGACCTTCGAGGTTTTTCAAGAAGTAAAAACCTTTGCATTAAGTTAAGTTTGGTTTTAATAAAAACCCTTAATGAGTCCAAATGGTTTTAAGAAAAACCTTTAACCTTGTCACCATGGTTTTAATAAAAACCCTTTAACATTATGAAGCTTCTCAAGATATTTTTGACATCACACTCTTTTTGATATCAACACAAAAATGCCTTTTGACATCAATGACAACTTATACACTTGAGCAAAGGCAATGTACCCAAAGTGCCCAAAATTGCCAACAATATCCCCCTTTGTCATTGATGGCAAACCTTTACTGAAAACACTTCTCAAGAGCCAAAATTGAAACCAACTGTGCTAACAACTGAGAGACTGTGCCCACAACTAAGAATATTCCTTTGAAGTTTTTCTCCCCCTGACTTGAAGCTTTCCTCTTCACTTTGAAGCTCTCTCCCTTACTCATATCTCTCCCCCTTTGTCATCAATGGCAAAGGGCCACCTTTGGGGCTCAGGACTAATAAGGATCCTCTTAGCTTAGTCCCTGCCCTACCTCCTGATGAGGTGATTAATTCTGGGGTGGGAGTAAAACTCCCATTAGGCACTGATCATCATCAGCGTCTATAACTTCCTTGCCAGGCCTTCTCTTGACCTCTTTGTCCATATTCTTGTCCTTGTCACTGTTCTTGTTCTTGTTCTCATCCCTGTTCTTGTCCAATCCTTGATCCTTGGACCTGATCATGCCACTATTCATGTTCCTGTATTTTGGAATTTTAGCTCTACACTGTCTGATTATGTGACCTTCATTGTTGCACTTGAAACACTTGACGATGTTTTTTATCTAAGGTAAACCTGATCTTTGAATCCACCTGTTCTGACCAAACCTGTTCTGACCAAACTTGTTTTGACCAAACCTATTCTGACCAAACCTGTTCTAACCAAACCTGTTTTCATCAAACCTATTCCTGTTATTTACCTTGCAATAGACTACCTTGTGCCTAAAATGTTTACAAGAGTAGCAATACCCTTGAAAGAAACTAGCACTTTTGAAATTGTCATTTACCTTTTTCACTTGAGCCATGCAATGTGAAGCCATGTGACCAAACTTATGACAAGCAAAACATCTGCCTTGAAACTTTCCTTTATTTGACCTCTTAGGTCATGAAAAATTCTTCTTCTCATTCTGAATTCTTTTTTCTGTTTCTGTGTAACTATCATTCAAGGACTCATGATCTGAAATACTTTCCTCATCAGAACTCTCTTCCTTTTGAAGTCTCTTAGTAGACTCTCCAACTTGTTCCTTGTGTGGCTTAACAAAACCAATGCATGTTTTATCTGTTGTCTTTATTTGACCTTTGATAAGTAACTTAACCTTTTTGGAGCTATCTTGAAACCTGTAAAGCCTATCCTTGTACTCTTTAGTTTCCTCTTTCAAAGAAGTCATTTTTTGTTCTAACTCACTATACTCAAGAACCTTAAACTCTAACTCATCCTTGAGTTCTTATGTCTTAGCTATAGAGAAGTCAAGACTTTCTATAAGATCATCTCTCTCCATACAACATTCATCTAACTTATCCTTGAGTCTAGCATTCTTCTTTCTTTCCTTTTTCAAAGCACTAAGAGCATTAATAAGTTCACTTTCAAGATCCTTTATTTTTTTGCTTTTTGAATCATCAAAGCCTTTTTCAGATTTCTTATCACTAGAGGTGCTACCTTTTTCAAAGACCATACAAGCATCTTCCTTATAGTTTTCTGAAGCATCCTCATACATACTAGAAACCAAATCATTATTTGTGCAATCATCCTCAAGGTGACCAAAATTTCCACATCTAAGACATTTCATGATAATGAATCTATGTTTCTGTTCTTCCTCTTTTTCTGATATGAACATATCATTTTCATTATCACTTGAAGAAATTTCGCTATCACTACTAGAACACTTACTTGCTTTGTCTAGGTAGAAACTCTTCTTGTGTTTGTGAGAATACCTCTTTCCTTGATTGCTGTGCTCATCTTTGATCTTACCGTGATGCTTGTGCTTTTCAGAATTCTTGCTCTTAGAATCTTGTTTATCTTCATCACTTTCATTCTTGGGAATAGTACAGTTAGTAGCATAATGACCAAACTTTCCACAATTGAAACATCTTATATTTTTCATACTTGTGTGTTTTCTAGAGAACTTGCCTTTCTTGCTATAATATGCCTCTTCATCACTAGAAGACTCATCACTATCTTGAAGCTATTCAAACATACCTTTGAAGTGTCTCAACTTTGCCTTTCTGACATTTGTATCACCTATATGAACCACCTTCAACTATTTCCACATTTCACTAGTTGTCTTATAGTGAATCACTTTGGTGAGATCTGCTTTCTGTAAGCCTTTCAGGATTGCATTCATTGCTTTTGAATTACTGTGATGTAGGAGCCTTTCTTATTTAATATTAGGACCATGTTCAGGAATAGTGTACTCATCTTCAATCACTTCCCAAACCTCATTACCAAGTGCCATTAGATGAACCTTCATCCTTGCACTCCAAAGACCAAAATCTGACTCATCAAGAATAGGTGCTGCATTACTACTTGAATGATCCATTGTGTTCTTTACTAGCTTTTCCTTCAAGTTGTTAAACTTTTTGAAGGCACTCGCTCCGATACCAATTTAAGAACACAAGCTTATACTTGAGATGGGGGGTGAACAGTATAAGACCTCTTTTTACTTTTTCCTTTATACTTCAAAACAGTAAATTAATATACCCAAAGCAATATCAAAGCAATGCACAAAATCATCCACAAAGTGACACCAATTTTAACATGGTTCACCCAGAATGGCTGGGCTAAGCCACAAAACTTTTCTCTAAAATTTATCTCAAAGTTCTTTGGGAAACCTTCCCAATTACAATGTTTATGAGCCTCAGCCCAAAGGAGATACCTTCTCCCAATCTGAATTTATGAGCCTCTGCTCAAAGGAGATACCTTCCCCTCAATCTAAATTTATGAGCCTCTGCTCAAAGGAGATACCTTCCCCTCTGCTCTAGAAATGATCCCTCAGAAGATCAATCGCCTCTACCTCTTGCCAGCACGTGGAACTCCTTTCCATCGAAGACCTCCTATCCTCAATGCTTAGCCTAAGAGACCTCTGCCTTCTATTATCACGTCCACAGCAGCTCAACAACTTGTACCAAACATAGTCAGTCGATCTAGTACAAGTCTTCCTCTGTCTGTCAGATCTATCCAACACTTGAACAAATCAATCCTCTACACACAAGCCTTTTCAAAGACTTGCCAAATCTGTCCTCAGGTTATTCTCAAAGAACCAATGCTTCTTTGTCCTCAAGTTCTCTTATAGAACTATCAAAACTCAGCTCACAAGTCCTCTGCTAGGACCTGTCCAAATCTGCTCACAAGTCCCCACCAGAACCTTTCCAAAACTGCTCACAAGTCCCCATCGAAACCTGTCCAAAACCTGCTCACAAGTCCCCACTGGAACCTGTCCAAAACTGCTCACAAGTCCCCACCAAAACCTATCCAAAACCTCAACAAGCTCACCAAGAAAAACTTTCTTTACTTTGATGACAAAGGAGAACTCAAAACCTATCACAACACTAACTCTCAATTTGCCACCAATTAGAGTTAGCAACTATACAACAATATACAATAATGAAGATCCAAATTAATACCTTATTTCTCCAACTTAATTACAACCACCACAAGTATAATATACAAACAAATTAAAACCTCTTTACACCTTATTACTCCACATAAGCATTAAACATCAATAAAATAATGTCAAAGCAAAATATGACAACTTAACCTTATACCTCCATCAATTATATTTGCCAAGTCAACTCAAAATACTCCAAGCAAATAATAAAAGATATACCTTGGCCAACCTTAGTTCTCCAACCTTTGGAGAAAATGAATAACACCACCACAAATGCTAAAGCGCTTTCATTGCTGCTATCCTCATGCATCACGACCAAGACGAAATTGCCCACAACATGGGTCAAACTTGGCACCTCTACCCAACGCTTCTTCACTCAACACACCACCACAATTGGAGCACAAGTGCCCAATGAAAAATATAATGTAATCCTATGTGTTGTCTTCCTTCAATCGCCAAGGATTTGAAAACGTAAATGTTTTCCTCAAGCCACCACCATCATCATGAACGCTATCCAAAAACGTAACTCCCAGAAAACATAGTTCGTAGTCTTATCAAATGTCAGAGAAACACAATCTGTCAGACGTCAAGCGCAAGAAAAGCTTAGGCAATTCAATATGGATGGACAACGAAATATAGCAAAAAACATCATTTTTACGGAGGACACAAAGCTACGAAATTGCATAGATCGATGGTGCCATTACTTTAGAAAATCATCCCCACTTATATAGCCATTTCTCCTTAATTGTTTGACGTCGGCGCTCCTCCAACGATGGCAACACGTCGGCGAATGAATTCTTTATGTGCGTCACTTAAGGGTTAAAAGACCCTTTAATAATAATTAAAATAATAATAATTATTATTTTATTAATAATAAATTAAACTTAGGCCTTTGTCAAAGGTTTGAGTTAATTTAATTATTAATAATAAACATGGACCTTCAAGGTTTTTCAAGAAGTAAAAACCTTTGCATTAAGTTAAGCTTGGTTTTAATAAAAACCCTTAATGAGTCCAAATGGTTTTAAGAAAAACCTTTAACCTTGTCACCATGGTTTTAATAAAAACCCTTTAACATTATGAATCTTCTCAAGATATTTTTGACATCACACTCTTTTTGATATCAACACAAAAATGCCTTTTGACATCAATGACAACTGATACACTTGAGCAAAGGCAATGTACCCAAAGTGCCCAAAATTGCCAACACCTCTTGCTTTCAAATCTGCAACCCTGCTCACAGCAGTTTTCAACCCCCTCAAAACATCCTTGCCTGGCGTATTTAAAATTTTCAGGAAGCTTTTCGTTTCATTTTCCAATGGTTGTTCATTTCACCTTCCCTTGTGCATGCATGTGTTTTGGTTTCCAAAAAGGCTTTTTGTTTCTATTTTGTGGCCCTTCGTTTCATTTTCTCCACATGGGCTTGCGTCCATTTCCTTCCGTGTGTAACGACCATCTTAAATGATTTCAAATCATTAAAGATTCCTTATGTAACGTTTTGTCTTATTCATTGTATTTTTTCCTTATGTGTCCACGTCATTATGCAGTCTTCAGTTTCACTATCCTGGTGTTCATCACTAATATCAGACGCATTGTCCACTACTCTGTTTTCTTCACAAAAATACATTTCATGATATCACGAACTTTTGTTTCTCTGCCTACTTGCCCATTTTGAGTCACAAAAATACAACATGTCGCGATATCACAACACTTTTGTTTCTCTGCCTGCCTGCCCCTTTTGAGTCACAAAAATATAACATGTCGCGATATCGCGACACTTTTCTTTCTTGTTCTTTTGGCCACGAAAATGCAACATGTCGCGATATCGCGAAACTTTTCTCTTTTCGTTTGGCCACGAAAATGCAACATGTCATGATATCATGAAACTTTTATTTCTTCTCTTTTGGCCGCGATAATGCAACATGTCGCGATATTGCGACACTTTTTTCTCTTTTGGCCGTGACAATGCAACATGTCGCGATATCACAACACTTTTTCTCTTTTGGCCGCGACAATGCAACATGTCGCGATATCGCGACACTTTTTCTCTTTTGGCCGCGACAATGCAACATGTCACGATATCGCGACACTTTTTCTCTTTTGGTTGCGACAATGCAACATGTCGCGATATCGCGACACTTTTTCTCTTTTGGCCGTGACAATGCAACATGTTGCGATATCGCGACACTTTTTCTCTTTTAGCCACGACAATGCAACATGTCGCGATATCGTGACACTTTTTCTCTTTTGGCCGTGACAATGCAACATGTCGCGATATCGCGACACTTTTTCTCTTTTGGCCGTGACAATGCAACATGTCACAATATCGTGACACTTTTTCTCTTTTGACCATGATAATGCAACATGTCGCGATATCGCAACACTTTTTCTCTTTTGGCCGCGACAATGCAACATGTCGCGATATCGCGACACTTTTTCTTTCTTGCTCTTTCTCTTTGCTTCGGACCGCAAAAATGCAACATGTCGCAATATCGCGACACTTTTCCTTCTTGCTCTCTCTTTGCTTTGAACCGTGAAAATGCAACATGTCGCGATATCGCGACACTTTTTCTTCCTTGCTTTTCTCTTTTCTTTGGACCGCAAAAATGCAACATGTCGCGATATCGTGACACTTTTTCCTCCTTGCCGTGTTTTTCTTTTTCTTTGATCTTTAGCATATGGGCCACTTTGGTCTTCTTGGAAAATATGCAAAAAGGTGGGTCCCCAATTTTGGGGTACGTTGTGGAGCAACCACAACACCAATATGGATCAGATCATTGATTTTACTGCTGGGAGTGGAATGATATCCTTAATGGATGGATTTTATGGTTATAATCAGATCATAATAGCTCCTGAAGATCAGGCTAAAACAACATTTATTACCTCTTGGGGGACTTTTTGTTGGAAAGTGATGCCATTCAGGTTGAAGAATGCAGGTGCAACCTATCAACGAGCCATGACTTATATCTTTCATGATATGATACATGATATACTACACAATTATGTAGACGACATTATAGCTCGTTCTATTGAAGAAGATGACCATTTAGATGACTTGAGAAAAGTATTTGATCGGTTAAGGGAATATCTTATCCGATTGAATCCAACCAAACGTATATTTGGAGCTAATTTAGTTAAATTATTGGGGGTTATAGTTTCTTTACATGGCATCAAAATTGACCCTCTCAAGATTACGACTATCACTGATATGCCCACACCTACAAATATATCTGAATTACGAAGTCTACAAGGTAAGCTTCAAGCTATCCGTCGCTTCATCGATAAGCTGGTGGATAAAACTGGACCCTTTCTTAAGCTTCTTAAGAAGGATTTCTCTTTCCATTGGGATGACGAATGTTAGGAAGCATTTGAAATCCTTAAACAATATCTTCTTAACCCACCTGTACTTTCACCACCTAAACTTGATCGCCCATTTATCTTGTATATTTTTGCTTCATATTTTGCTTTAGGAGCTATGTTAGCTCAACTTGATGATGAGAAAAGAGAGCGTGCTAATTATTACATTAGCATAACATTAATTAGTTATGAAACCCGCTACACAGCATTAGAGAAGTTATGTCTAGCAGTCATATTTTCTACACAAAAACTATGCTATTATATGCTTAGTCAGAAAACATACGTTATTGCTAAATCTGATCCCTTGCGGTATCTCATTAGTCAACCTTATTTATCTGGTCGCATAGCAAAGTGGGTTCCTACGCTAAGCGAGTTTGAACTCACGTTTATAGGACAAAAGTCTATTAAGGGTCAAATCATAGTAGATCAATTAGTTGCTGCACCCTTAGAATCCACCCATCCCCTCGTCATTGAGTTTCCTGATGAATGCCTTAAATTAGAGGCAGATCATTCCGAGCAATGGTCCTTATACTTTGACAGAGCCCGATGCATGAGTGGTACTGGTGCAGGTATTATTTTGATATCTCCACAGAAAAATCTCATACCTCTATCCTTTAAATTAACGTTTGCCTGTACTAATAACACTGCTGAATATGAGGCTCTCATCCTTGGATTACGAGTAGCCCTGGCACTAAAAATTAAAAATATATTAGTTTTCGATGATTCTCAACTTTTTATAAATCAAATTAATGATTTTTATCAGACCAGAGATGATAAATTGTGCCCATATAAAGCATATTTATTACAATTAATATCTTTATTTGATCAAATTACCTTGGAAGCTATTCCTAGAACTAGCAATCGTGCGGCTGATGCCATGGCCGCAACTGCATCTTTTTTACCCTTGGAGTTAGATGACGAATATGCTCCAATATTTATTCGTCGACTCTAGAACCCGCTTCAATTAAATCATACTTGGAACCTTTGGACGTGTTTCTAATCAATGAAACTACTCCTGAACTTTGGTACATTGATATCCTCAATTTTCTTCAAAATTGGATCTTACCTTGAGGTTTTAATAGAAACCAGCACCGGTTATTACGTAGATGAGCAAGTCGCTTCGTCATAATTGGCAATACCTTATATAGGAGATCTTTTGAAGGTATCCTGCTAAGATGTTTGAATCTAGAAGAGTCTAGATCAACTTTGAGTGAAGCCCACGATGGATCTTGTGGGGGACACTTTAGTGGTAGCGCCATTGCGAAGAAGCTCCTTAGGATAGGATATTTTTGGCCTACCATGGAGAATGATGCACATGATTACGTGCACCATTGCGACAAGTGCCAGAAACACGCTGACCTTGTCCATGCGCCTGCACAAGAACTATAGGCTATCTCATCTCCTTGGCTCTTTTCAAAATGGGGTTTAGACATCATCAAAAAAATCAATCCTATGTCATTTGATGCACAGAAATTGATCATAACCGCCACCGAGTATTTCACAAAGTGGTTTGAAGCTATGCCCTTAGCTTCTTGCACTGGAACTCAAGTTTCCAAATTTATTTTTAATCAAATTATTTGTAGGTTCGAAATTCCTGCAAATCTCATCTCGAATAATGGAACTTGTTTTAAAAATAAATATGTAAAGAAATTATGTCAAAAATATAAAATTCAACATCGTTGGTCCACTCCCTATTATCCTCAGGGTAATGGCCAAATAGAAGCATCTAATAAAACATTAATTAAAATCCTCAAAAGACTGGTCAATAAATCTGGCCATGATTGGCACATTCAATTATATCCTTCTTTGTGGGCTTATCAAACTAGCATTCGTACTCCCACGGGCACTTCACCTTTTGTTTTGGTTTATGGCACTGAAGATGTTTTTCCCTTTGAATTAGAAGTTCCTTCTTTGGCTCTGCTACTTCAAGATACTGAAGTAGGAGATGAATATTGTGCTGGAAAATTTAGTCAGCTGGAACTCCTAGATGAGAATCGCATTAATGCTTTGGAGCATCTTCGTGCCTACCAGAACAAGCTCAAACGAACATATTTCAAGAAAGTTCATCATCGATCCTTTGAGATCGGCAACCTCGTCTTAAAAGAAAATAAAAAAAATACTAATGCAACTAAAGACTTTAAAGGTAAATTTGAGCCTAACTGGCTTGGGCCATATATTATCATTGCTAAATTTGGATCGGGAGCATATAGATTAGCTATCTTAGATGGTAAATATCTTAAAGAACCTATGAACATTATGCATCTTAAGCGCTATTATGCATAAATATGATAATTTCGTCACTGTATATATTATACATATTGTCTTATTTCAGTAATTCATATAAAAATTTAAAAAATAGTAATATTATGTATTATCTTAATTCATAAATTAAAATCAAAATATAAAAAAAAATCAAAATCATCAAAATCCTCAAAAACATCTTCTATTTTTGCACCTGTCAATTCTTGAAGTATGGCAGTTATATTTTTAGTTATTTTGGATAAATTAGCATTTATTTGGAATCCCTCACTTTCACACTCACATGAATAAATATCTTGATCTTATTTGGTATGATTATTAATCTCTCTTATATCAAAGTCCACAGTTGAATTAAATAAAGTTTTGAGCATAGAGAACCGATCTTGTTATTTACTTGAACCAAGTACACCTTTTCACATTAAAATGATTTCATTGCAAATTCAAAGCGATGCTACACAGTAGAAGTGGTTTCTTGAGCGAAAAGTTTCCCCTGCTATCCCATCATGCACATGGTCTAGAATATTTGAGAATTGACAAAAGGACAAGCTCACCCCTGCCCAGAATAAAAATCCCTTGCTCTATAGCCAATTCGAGCAAGTATCCCTAGTATAAAAAAAAAGGAAAGTCAAGAAAAATCATGAGAAAAAGAAGCATTATTTCAGTATCATTTTGTACCACCTCAGCAATATTTCAGCATTATCTCAATGTCAAGCAAAAATACAAAAAAAAAAAAGAGAAAGGAAAATAAAAAGCAAAAAGCAATAAATACCTTACCCTACCCTTTGAAAGAAAATAAGGGTGAATGAGCTTGAATCCCTAGAATTCTCAATTATTTGAAAAACTCTGAGGTAAGCCCCATAACAGGTGGTTTGTGCCCAACCTTCTTGGCCTTGGGTAACTCCTAGCATGGTGATATGTCTGTCACATTAGAGACCTTTTGTACAGACCTATGTCCGCTCATGGATCAGCTAGCTCTTGATGACCCGACTTACATAGTAGTTTGGTACGGTTATATGCATATAAATCATGGTCAACGAACACTCATATGGTTAATTCAAATTACTTGTATCAAATTATCTTGCTCAAAATTGGTAAATGAACATTACAATTGCACACACATTTTTGTTTGAGAGATTTTGTATCATTATGATAGATCAAGATCGGCAATGAACTCACATATGCACCTGGGGTTCCTTATAAATCTAAACTTTGTCTTTGAGATAATTTAAAATATTTATGCAAATCTTCTAGAATAATTTGATTTTCTTACTTGAGAATATTGGCTTAGCGTAAAAACAATTAAATACATTTTTTTCAAAAATCCAAAATTTCTTTCAAAACATGTTCAAAAATCTAGCAATAAAGTCACATTTATATATTTTCAACTTTCGCAACGATGGTATAGTTCCTAAACCTAAATTGGAATTTATGCCTAGTACAAGTCCTCATTTTTATATTTTTTTTATCTCAAAATCAAAAATCAACTATGCAATAAA
This sequence comes from Wollemia nobilis, assembly GCA_028583015.1. NCBI lineage: Eukaryota > Viridiplantae > Streptophyta > Pinopsida > Araucariales > Araucariaceae > Wollemia > Wollemia nobilis. The sequence continues at coordinate 33,248 of JAQPPZ010003323.1, read as the reverse complement.
ACTATTACATCAATTTCTTCTTTGGATTTTGCGATGATGGTATAAGTCTATACCTAAAATTCTATGCCTAGCGTAAGCCATCGTTCTAATTTTATTTCCCATTTATTTAATCCATAAAAGCATATGGCTTAAATCATTATGTTACACAATTGTGCTTTAAAAAGAACGAAAACTTTTTTATTTCATTTCATTATGTCAACATTCAGTTTTGCGACGATGGTATAATTCCTAGGCAATTGTTCAAATTTCTATCACACTTAAGAATTTTATGCCTAGCAAAAATCATATTTTTAATATTTCATACATAATATTTTCATGGAAATCTGAAAACAAATCATCACGATCATCATTTTTCATCATCACAACACAAAGTCTTAAGAAAGTCTCTTAAGCATGCTTTTACTTTTAGCAATATTTCTCTCATACCGGGATTAGCTTGATGACCTAGCGAGCGGTGACTCCATGAAATGGTCATGTAACAACGACAATGTCCTTTGAAATTATTGTTAGAAGTCACTTTATTTTTCATCAAATCATACCACAACAACCAATTTGTTTACATCAGATTATTTCATTTAAATTTTATAGTATGACATAAAATTATAATATTTTCAACGACATAATTACATGAATAATAAAACAACCATTAAAATATTAAAACATCATAAAACATATGCACAAGTCATATCACAAAAAAGAACATATATATATATATATATATATATATACAAGAAGTCTATACATCATATCAAAACGGATTGGTATGCCACAATCTATACCCTGGCATACTCAATCCTCTCAAAAATATATGGTCTATGTACAATGAGCATCTAGTATCAAGAAGCCCTCGAGCTCTCAGCCTCATCTCCTATCCCACCCTGAGGTGGAGGAGGTGGTCCCATTGGAGTCTATGTTGTATCGTGGGTCCTCGACGTCAATCGTGATGATGTCCTCGACGACTCCATCTTGATCAGCTTCGTAATGCTGGCTGGCAGCGGTATCCTCTACTCTTCTAGAACCACATGATAGTATAACCCCTAGTAGAACATGGTCTGCACAACAGCCCACACCAACTCCAGAATGCTCGCCCCTTCGCTCTGATCCCTAAGCCGTGTCGCCTCATCCTAAAGAGTCTGCACCTGAGCTCGTAGGTGGGCATTCTCTACCTGGAGAGCCGCCATCTCGCTACTCTCCCCCACCTCGACACCCTTTCCCTTATCGGGTGATGGTGGCCTATCCCTCTGCTAAGAAGGGAGTCTCTCCCTCCTCTTCGATTGTTGTTGTCTCTCCGGAGCCTGTGGTACTCTTCGACGTCTCTCCTAAGGAGGTCATCGTTGATCCCTCCCTTCGTGACCCCTTGCTGCATCGATGGCAACTTGGCGTTGCCTCTCCATTTGTTGCACTACAATGTGCATTGAACCTTGTGCCCTCGTCATCTAAGGAGGGCGGATGCCTGCATACTAGGCATCATATCCGTCTACTACCCCCGCGTCATACCCATCCACTGGTTGAATGGGGGCATCATCATCATCCTGACTTCAAAACCGCTGCATGTCTAGAGCCCTACTCAATGTGGTATTATCTCAAACAGTCTGGGAGTACTCATAATCCCTAAGAGAAGGGATCCCCTATTATAGACCAAACTACCTCAAAACTCAATCATAGCGGTGGAGCTCTACCTCTCCCCGCTTTGTCCTCAACTAGATGACTCACCTGATGTGAGCCAACTCTTGTTTGTCCTCTACCCACCCTGGATGCTCTCTCCATGGCCTCCAAGTGATCTAATTTGGGGTGAGGTCATCTAGAAACCTTTGGGACATCGATAGATCTATTCGTCGCTGTGACCCTCTCTGGAGCCACCAATAGAAAACCCGTGGTCTCTCCCGATCAACTGTTATTAGTGGAAGCCCTACCGGCCTCCGCATTGTAATATGCTCCCAACACCAAACCTATAGCAGTGATGTCAGCACCAGACATCGACCTCCCTTGTATACGACCCTGTAAAGGATCCTATACAAGCGGCATAATACAAAGCTAGCCCAAAAAAACCTATATTTGTGGTCTCTCATGTCACAGATCACATCTGAGAGGAGCCACGGTAACCTGCATCCACTCTGGTGGCATAGAAGAAGGCCACCCACCACCCCTACCAAAACCCGGGTCAATCGAGATGCCCTAGGCATCTGCCTCAAAGCTTCAATGTTCACTTTGCCCTTCTCCAGGGTGAAGCTTGGGTCACTACACAATCTCATCATGGCATGGCCCTGATTGGCCGAAGGAGTCATGAACCGCCCATGTATGGGGATCCTCAAGATCCTCCATACATCCTCTAGAGTGGGAGTCATCTCCCCTGTGGGTAGTCGAAAGCAGGACGACTCCGGATACCATATCTCTACTAGGGCTATCAATAGCCCCATGTCTGTAGGAATTTGTGGCATCTCTGCCACATGCTACAGTTTGACCTCTGCTAGTCTATCTCGCTCGGCCTGATCGAGCATGGCTAAGTCATCCCTGAGACCCCCGTATTTCCACTCTCAACTCTTTAGCAATCTCCTCTGCAAAATAAACAATAAAACAACAAAAATCATTAGTACATAATCATTAAAATCAATCAAAATCAATTTCATCTCATAAAAAAATGATATCGCCCATTATTGGACGATATCATACCAAATTTAGTTAAATCGTCCTTAATAAGACGAAATCATCTTCGATTCTTCAATTTGGGGATCGCCCCTTATTGGACGGGATCGCCCCTATTTCTTTGATTTCTTCTGAGGACGAAATCGGCGATATAGGGACGATTTTGGCGAAATTGGGACAATTTTGTCCCGACGTCATCGACGGCCTAAAAACGATCGCGATGCCCAAAAACAATTAAAATTCAAGAAAAAAATTAAACAAATCAAGCTAAAAACATAGTACACTAGGTTTAGATCCTTACCCATAACCTGCACCGGACCTCTGTTGATCTGTGTGTCGTTTCTACCATTTCGCCTGCAGAGCCTGAAATAGCGAAAATGAACAGTAAAAATGAATTAGGGTTTTACCCTATTTTTCCAATTTTTATTTAAAAACAACATTTTTTTAATTTTTTCTTTTTCGTGCTTTTACCTCAAATGTTCGATTTGAGTAAAAACTCAGAGGGGGCACCATAGCAAACAGTTGTATGATTCGACCTAAAATCATCGTCTAAAAAATGGAATAAATTTTTTGCTTTCCCGTAAAGCGTAAAGAACTCGTCTTTAACGCATTTTCTTTAGAAAATACGCTAAAGAGGGGGCAAAATGTAGCACCCTAAAATTGGCGTAGTTAAACCATCAGTAAAAGATAAAAAAAATGAATTTTAACCTCGAAACTTCCCGTTAATAGCTCACCTCATTTTTCGTGCCATTTTTAGAAGTTGTTTTGACCGTTGGATGATATCGTCGCTGATCTGACAATATGTCCCAAATCGGACGAATTCGTCTGGACGTTCATCTTTTGCTAGACACTTGATTGAACTTTAATGTTGTCATTATTATAACCCTAATTCACTGGGCTTGTAGTATGAACGAACTCATATCTTGCTACTATAATCTAGCTTGTTGGTCGATACAAAGTCAACGAGACCTTCAACCTCATGGGGCGGTATGAAGTCAATGAAACCCACGACACCATCCCATCGGATAACCAACCAGTAAATACTCAATTGCTACTAGCCATAACCGACATTAAATAATCAACCAACAAATACTCAACCGTGACTATCTAACCTATTAGACTTTGGACCATCCCCTTCGAATAGTCAACCGACAAATACTCAACCATGACTATCCAACCTATTATACTTTGGATCATCCCCTTTTAAATACACCATGGTATGAACTTTGGATCTTCCTAAAGAAAATCCAAAGCCCTTATTCAAAATTTATGACATGTATATTGATCACATAAATAAATTTTCCAATTATTACCACAAAATAGGTTCTTAAACTCTTATAAACATATGTTATGAATACATATGTGAACTTGAACCCACAAAAATAAACATGGTCAAGTGGTAAGAGAACTATCCTTAATAAAAATAGAAACATATTGTTTAATAAAATTCATTTATATTTTACCAATCAAAAGCTAACAAAGTTGTTATTTTACCAATCAAAAGCCAACAAAGTTGCTATTTTTTTTTTTATGTACTAGGTCAATGTTCTATGTACAGTCAACCGGATCTCTCCAGAATGTTGTTTTCCCAAAACGTTCTTCTTAAGAGCCTTTTCGATCCCGCTCCCCCAAAGTGCTCTTCTCAAGAGCGTTTTCGATCCCGCTCTCGTTGTCGGCCTCCGTCATATGTAAGAAGTGCTCCTACAAACAGACATTGGTCCCAGCCCTCGCTAGTCCGAAAGCGGTCTAATGTTGACATTGCTTGTTCGTCCCATCAGTTTGAGAGGTGAAATGATGTTCAATCAGTTTCACCTGGCCAGTTGTTGGTTGGAGTGATGCGGATACTAAAAACCTTAATCACGATGCACATGGGTGGATTCCCACCCCATCATCACTAGTAGTTTATGCAAGTTAACATGCCAAGGCAAATTATTCCATATGATATGTTTTCTTTGATGTAATGATCATCAATGATCTTGATTACTAAACTTGTGTTTTGTTGGCAGTTTTGTTTCCTATCCTTTGTCAACGAGAGTTAGTTTGATTCCTTGTAGGTGTGTTAACCCACTCATTTTTTTTTAATTATAAAGACTTTTATCTTAATTTAATGTAAATTTACTTTTTTCCATATATAAATTAATTTTTTTTTTAATTAATTATGAAGACTTTTATTGTAAATTTATTTTTTCCATTTATAAATTAATTTTATTATTATTATTATTAATTATAAAAACTTTTATCTTAATTTAATGTAAATTTACTTTTTTTTTTCATATATAAATTTAAAAAAATCAAAAATTCAAAATAGGTGTTAACGGGAACAGAATTTCAATCCTGGAATATGCCATTAGACTTGCACCATCACATTAACCCTTTGAAATATTGAGATAAATTAAATTGATAAAATTGATTATCCTATTTTAATACATTAAAAAATCGAAATACCTTTAACTTTTAACTTTAACTTTATTTTATTTAACAAACTTAAAGTTTATTTATTAAAAAAAACACTCTTTCAAACCCGCATTTGGCCCTAAAAACAGTAAGCTTTACCTGTTATTTATAATCTTGAATGCTTAAATTTCCATCTACCATACTTATGATCTTTGATTGGAGCGAATAGAATATTCATTGATATTACATGATGGTCGTCCTAATATAGTTATTATGTATTATGATATTTATAATAATAAAGTTTATTTTATTATTTCAAATATATTTTACTTAAATTAAAATATTTAAACTAAATTTAATATGAATTATATTAAAATTTATAATTTAAATTTAGATTTTTTTAATATATGGAAATTGGTAATATTATTAGGTGTTGTCTAGTTTGTTAATTTTTAATATATAAAGAGATTGGTAACACTATTAACTGCTGTAACTACGCAACTATATATTGTAGTTCAAATGTTTTTTTTAATATATAAGAAAATTGGTAAACCCTAGTTAGTTTGTTAGTTAAAAAGTTTTTTTTTTAATATATAAAGAATTGATAACACTAGGTGCTGTCACTATAAATCTTTAGAAAACTTTTGTTTAATATACAAGAAAATTGGTAACAATGCTCTTATAAACCTTAATTAGTTTGAAAATTGGTAACAATGCTGTTATAAACCTTAGTTTGTTTGTTAGAAATATTTTTGTTTTAATATACAAGGGAATTGGTAACAGGTACTACTATTAGGTGTTGTCATTATAAAACTTTAGTTTAAAAGTTTTTTCAATATATAAGAAAATTGGTAAACCCTAGTTTGTTAGTTAGAAAGTTATTTTTTTAATATACAATGGAATTGGTGACACGTATTGTCACTATAAACCCTAAATGGAATATTAAGAAAATTGGTTAACCCTAGTTTCTTAGTTAGAAAGGTTTTTCTTAATATATATAAAGGACGCCACCCGACAAGGACGCCACACTATCCGTGATGTGACCCGGGTTCAATCCCCATGGTGGATGTGTATAAGAAGTATTACTTAAAAAAACAATGCTCCTGTTATAAACCCTAGTTTGTTGGTTATAAAGTTTTTTTTTTTTTTTTTATAATACTTCTTATACACATCTACCATGGGATTGAACCCGGGTCACATCACCAAACCTAGTTTGTTAGTTATAAAGTTTTTTTTTTTTTATAATACTTCTTATACACATCCACCATGGGGATTGAACCCGGGTCACATCACCAATAATGCAAGTGACGTCCTTGTCGGTAGACCACACTCAAGGGGGATTGTAATTTGTTAGTTATAAAGTTATTAAACCTTAGCAGTAGGTGCTGCCATTATAAATCAAATTCGGCTAGGTTAGTAGAAGTAAACCTTTTTCAAAGGCATCAAAAACTGGGGCAGCCAACTAACCTATTCCAACCATGGTTTGAACCTTAAATCTTCCCAAAGAAAAGCTAAGGTCCTAACCACTGTTTTTCTTACATTTATAAAACCAAGTATACATAATAATTATGAACTTATTCTATGGATTCACGAGAGGATGGATTGATTCCACTCATGAAAACATAAGTCGACCCTCTTGAATAGCCATGATAATCCTTGCTAATAATTCAGTTTAGCTTCTGTTGCTTGGATTTCAAATGGTTTGGTATTTGGTTGTTTAGTTTAACTGGTTAAAAGGCCTTACCAACTAGTTAGTTGATTTTGCTTAATAATGGTAATATTATGTTGTTTTGGTTCTGGTGACAGGTAGACATTATGGTGATTTCTTGTGAGCAAGCCTCCCATATAATGTTTATTTTTTATCAATCAATTAAAAAATAAATAATTGTTAAGGTTATATACACTACATACTGATTATGCTATAATTATTAACATGAAACATATATATCCTTGATGTTATGGACATAAATAGATTGCAAACCATCGGCACGTTTTTTCTTTGGGCACAAGAGAGAAATAACCTCAAATTTGCATGAGCTTGGTAATAATCCATCAAAATCATATTTGATGTTAATGATCTCCTATGTTAACACTGTCCATACTTGTCATTTCTTTAATTCTATCAACACCCCAGGCTGTTGATGCCATTTACATTCATCCATAACTGTTTTCCGATACAATGTATACCCATAGTGTTGTTACTGGAGCCACAGATGTTGTCAGCCATGGATACCACCATCCCTGATTCTTCCTGAACTTAAACCTCCTGATTTTATTTACGTCTTTGATCTTGTCTTCAATGTGTTTCCCTTCATACGAGTAACTTTTAGCTCTCTTTACACACAATTAAATCCTGTTATCTTTATCTTAAAATTGTTGAACTTGCGAGGGACTGGTGTTCACATCTCAGACAACTATCTCCCTCTTGTGTTGCAGCACAGTATCATAATTGATTTGATATCAAATTTAAGATGAAATGAATAAATCCTTCCTTTTTTAAACTGTTTGAAAAATTGTACTTTCCGAAGTGTCAAGGTTTTAATGGGCATGAAACTTTTGTGGGTAGACAGTCTTAACTTATTCTCGGGCTTCATCTTATTATCAGTCCAAGTTCTGTAACTTTGCTTCTAAAGTTGACACTTTCAAATGCTAACGAAGCCTCTACCACCGAAAAACTTCGGAGTTAGAGCACTACTCACTTTTACATTCTCCCTTTTTGGAAGGAACAAGACGCCCATTATGACTGAAGACATAAAATACTCAACAGATTTTCTTTCAGTTAGTTTTTCTCTTCATTATTGCTTAGTAACAACTATTCTAGTGGCTCATGATTCCTGCTTTTATCTCACTTCAGCCTCATAAAATAGGATACAGCTTTTCTGGCAACACAATTCTTTCTTAAATTTCTTCCACCATGACATTTTCATTGAGTCATTTTAAACCATAATTCAATGATAACAGTCAGCTGTAAACTAGAGGGGCTAAAAACAGTTTATTCCTCACCTAACAATCCTAAATTTAAACTTACACGGCCAAAGAATTATTTTGCAATCTAAAATAATTTCAGGTCTGACGTTGATAATTCAACAACTGGAAGGCAAGCATTTCGCTATAGTGGACAAGCATATATTACGTTATTGCTGCCTCCACATCAAGCAGCACAGACTTCAAGTTAGGCATGCCTGCTACATCTCTCATTTATCCATTTAAGGTTTCTGATTTTATACAAATTTCCTCAGGCTTAGTCTGTTTCTGATGCTATACAAATTTCCTCAGACTGATTTTGTGACCCATCTCCTGCAATAAACATATGAACTTTGTTATTCACCTCCAACAAGCTGTATCCTGGTATCTTTTTCAAACCTTTGTCTTCCATTAATGCTCGGATATTTGCTACATCATCCCACTTGCCAGATGCAGCACAAATGTTTGACAACAATATGTAATATCCAGTGTTATCTGGGTCTATATCAAAAATGTGCTTTCCCACAACTTTTGCTAGTTCAATATTTTGATGAATTCTACAAGCACCAAGCAAGGTTCCCCAAACATAAACATGAGGTTTCAGTGGCATATTTTTAATAAAATTGTATGCCTCAATCAAATGCCCAGCACGACCTAGAAGATCAACCATACATGCATAGTGTTCGATTCTTGGTTTTAAATCGAAATCTCTACTCATGCAATCAAAGTATTGCCGGCCCTCATCTACAAAGCCCGCATGACTGCATGCAGACAAAATACAAATGAAGGTGATGTCATCTGGCATCATGCATGATTGACGCATTTGTGAAAACATTGCAATGGCATCTTTCCCATGACCATGCATTCCATATCCTGAAATCATTGCATTCCATGAGGCTACATTTCTTTCAGGAATGGTATCAAACAAATGGCGTGCAACATCTATACTTCCACATTTGCAATACATGTCTATGAGGGCAGTCCTCACAAAAACATCTGAGTCACATTCTTTTCGTACGATGAATCCATGAATCCTCTTGCCCTCTTGCAAAGTTCCTAAATGGGCACATGCCTGCAATACACTCACCATTGTTACCCAGCCAGGTCTCATGTTTGTAGACTGCATTTGATGAAATAGTGTGAGGGCCTCATTAGCATATCCATTTTGAGTGTACCCTGCAATCATTGCATTCAATGAGGCTGTGTTTCTTTCACACATGTTATCAAACAAATACCGTGCAAATTGTACACTCCCACATTTGCAATACATGTCTATAAGGGCAGTCCCTGCAAAAACATTTGATGCTAGACCACTTCTAACTATGTAATCATGTATATGTTTCCCTTCTTCCAGAGATCCTAACTGAGCACATGCTTGGAGCACACTCACCATTGTACCTGAGTCAGGTGTAACATTTGCATGTTGCATTTGATAAAAGAGTTTCAATGATTCAGTCGCATGTCCATTCTGTGAGTATCCACCAATCATTGCATTCCATGAGATCGCATCCTTCTTAGACATTATATTAAAAGCTTGACATGCACGATCTACATTCCCATGTTTGGCATACATATCTATGATAGAAGTTCCCACAAAAACACTGGACTCAAATCCACTCTTAATTAGGTAACCATGGATACATTGGCCTTGTTCCAAAGTTGCTAAAAGAGCACATGCCTGGATCATACCGACCATAGTGATGGAATCTGGTCTTACATCTGTCACCTGCATTTGTTGAAACAGAATCAGGGCCTCAATGGCACGCCCATTTTGCACACACCCTGCAACCATTCACCTGCATTTGTTGAAACAGAATCAGGGCCTCAATGGCACGCCCATTTTGCACACACCCTGCAACCATTGCATTCCATGCAACCAAACTTTTTGTTGTCATTTTGTCGAACAATTGTCGTGCAAATTCTAAGCTACCACTCCTAGCATACATTGCCAGTACGGAATTTCCTACAAAGCCATCTAACACAAGTCCATTTTTAATTATATGGTTGTGAATCAATTTGCCTTCTTCCAAAGCTCCTAAAAGGCCACACGCCTGCAGCAAACTTTCCATAGTAACAGAATCCGGTGATACTTCAGCCATTTGCATATGATGAAAGAGTGTCAAACCCTCAGTGGCATGCCCACTCTGAACACACCCAGCAATCATTGCATTCCATGATATAACATTCCGTTCAGGCATCTTATCAAAAAACTGACACGCATTCTCTATGCTACTGCACTTGGCGTACATGGATATAAGGGAATTCTTAACAAAAACATTGGAGTCAAATCCATTCTGAATTATGTACTTATGGATCAACTTACCCTTTTGCCTTTTGCAGATCATCTATATGGGCACATGCTTGGAGTACACCCACCATAGATACTTCATCAGCCTTCAGACCGATCAGATACATTTCATGAAAAAGCATCAAAGAATGATCAGCATATCCATTCTGTCCATATCCGGCTATCATTGCATTCCATGACACCACATCTCTCTTAGACATTTCGTCAAATAGCTGTCTTGCCACATCTATACTCCCACACTTGGCATACATAACTACAAGGGAATTCCCCACAAAAACATCAGACACAAACCCACCCCGAACAATGCAGGCATGGATTGATTTTCCATGTTGTAGAGCTCCCAGTTGAGCACACCCTTTTAAGACAGACACTACTGTAATCCCAGTTGGTCTTGTGCCAAACCATTGCATCTCACGGAACAATGTCAGGGCGTCACCGTGCCCATTCTGCGCATACCCGGCTATCATTGAATTCCACGAAACCACATCTCGTACAGGCATTTTGTCAAACACTTCGTGTGCAAAATCCAATCTCCCGCATTTGGCATACATAGCCACAAGCGCATTGGCCACATAAACATCCGAGACATATCCCCTCCTAACTATATCTTGATGAATTTCCTTGCCCTGTTGCAGAGCTGATAAGCCTCCACAAGCTTTAAGCACGAATGAATACGTGAAATCATCTGGGACTACATCCGCCTTTTGCATTTGGAAATAGAATTCAATGGCTTCACGCAAGAGCCCACTCTGAACATACTCTCTCAGCATGGTGTTACACAGGAAAGTATTTGGTTTGTGCGTTTCGTCAAACACATGGCGCGCATTTTCCGTAGCATCATGCTTGTACGTTTTGTCAAACACTTATCGTACATCCTCCGCAGTACTTGGCTTGTCCATTTTGTCAAACACTTGGCGTGGATGTGCCATGGAACCAAACATGGCATACATGGGATTTTCCAATATAGCTTTTTTGTACTGAAAAATCCGATTTGTTGTTTGTAAATTTCGATTATCGGTGATGGTAGCAGCATGAGCATGATGAATTCAGAAATGAAAGAAAGTGCAAGACGTGATGCGTGTAACGTTTAGAAAATTAGAGAGAGTACGAAAAGCAAAGGCTGAGCTGAGTTTCATGTTTGGTATGCTGAATCATTTTGTCTCCTTTTCTGAGCTCTTCTTTTGCTCAGTAATTTTTCTCATAGTTTTTAAATTTTGTAAATGTGGGTTGAGGATTAGCTTGTTTTCGCGACGAAATTTCATTGTTTGTGAAAACATAGTTTATTATATATATAGAATATATTATATTAATTTATTAAAAAAATATAGTTTCCAAAAGATAGGTGGATTGGTAATTTTTTGCCTAGTTGAAGTCTTGGGGTATGCTTGTTGCAAAGTAGTAGTCTGATCTGAATCCTCTTAGTATATGCTAAATTGACAATTATGGTACAAATCCCAAGTGACCTATGACCCTCCTCATGCCGAGTCAACGAGGTGGTATAAGCTTATTAAGACCAACCCTATAATTTAAACCTTATACTTGACAGTTTCTGTAATTTCTGAATTATTTTTGAGTGGTGTAAAGAGTAGAATAAAATGGAAGGGTTTGGTGGCGATGAGGACCCATTGGTGGGGTTGGTGAGGATGGTAGGTACGTCTGGTTATCGGTGTCTGTATAGAATTACAAATACCAAACAACCTATGACCCTCTTCATGTCGAGTCAACGAGATGGTATAAGCTTGTTAAGAACAACCTTGTAATTTGAACCTTACACTTCACAATTACTAAAAATAATGTAAGGACTTTCTATCTAATTTATGAATTTATTTTTGAGTGGAGTAAAGAATAGAATAAAATGGAAGATTTTGGTGGCAATGAGGACCCATTGGTGGGGTTGGTAAGGACGGTGGGTACGTCTGACCCATTGGTGGGGTTGGTAAGGACGGTGGGTACGTCTGGTCATCGATGGCTGGTTGTATAATTTTGTTTTTAGTTCATGTTTGTGATGTTTCAAGAAACAAATTGTGATTTTGAGAGAAAGCATTGGATGATGTTTTTGGAGTCACCTTTGATAAGCACATTAGAACATTGCATGCTGTGAAGGAGGACAATGCCTTGGTGAAGAGCCCTGACTTCTGAAAAATTACTATATTGGTGTACCATATTTTTAGGAAAGGTCATCATGATATTACTTGTGTGATCTCTAATAATTCTTCTAGATCTAGAAGGTCTAGTATTTTCTTTGGTGGCTCCATCAAAATTTAATTTGAGAAAATCTATGGGAGGAGGAGACCAATTGACCTACGACCAATCCACCTTAGGGGGTTGAGAATGAATATTGTAGCTAGAAATATTAATAGAAGAGGCCAATAATTCTTTAGCATGGGGTTCAAAATCACTGTCACCATGAGTAATGGAAAATTCTTTGCAGCAGCATGGATAATTATGGTAAGCACGTGACGGGCATCATGTTTTGAATCATTGAAAGTGTGGGAGTTGCACTCATGCCAAACCTCATAGAGTAAGTGGGTGATACAAAAGGACCAATTTGCTTTGAGATGATATCCTTTGAAAGGATTGGGTAACTAAACACACAGGTCACCAAGGAAGGTGGTCAAGACCCAAGCAATGCCAACAAAGCAGAATAGGGATGACAAGATGAAATGGGAGAAGGGGCAAGACAAGAAGAGATGGTAGGTAGATTCACAATCCTGGAGATATAGATAATAGTTATTGGGTAAAAAAAATCCATGATGATGGAGGTTTGAGATAGTAATGATCCTGTCCTAAACAACAAGCCATAAAAAGAAACTTACTTTGGGGGCAAGATGTTTTTTACAAATTAGCAAAGAAACCAAGCAGGGGAGGAGTCTTTAGTGAGGGTGTAAGCATACTTGATAGTTAAAAGGCCATTGGTAGTGGGAGCCCACAATATCACATCCTTAGAGGTAATACTAGGAATGATGTAGAGACATAATAGATTGAACAGAACTGAGGCATCTTGATACTGCTCACTAGACAGACCAAATACAGTGATTGACTTCTAGGAATTATTGTTATGGTGAAGAAAATGACATACCTTAGAACCGAATAAAGAGTCTGTGATAGATTTTAGGCAGATGAGGTCCACATAATCCTACAAGGGCTAGTCACCAATCTAGACATCCTCTCAAAATCTAATCTTAACACCATTGTCTAATCTCCAACGGATGCCTTTCTTGAGAATCTCCTTAGAATTAAGAATATATTTCCAAGCTATCAAGCCATATATGGGAGAAGGATCCTCCAAAAACATATTGTTGTATCAGATATATTTCGCTTTCATGATGGAAACCCATAAGGAGTTCTCATTAGTAATAACTCTCCATCCTTGCTTGGCAATGAGGGCTAGATTCATGTTGTGGACCTTCTAAAGTCCAATGCCACCATGATCCTTTTGTGAGCAAACCTAATCCCATGCAACCAAATGGATATGTTGCTTTAGCACTTAAGTAGACCACAAGAAATTCCTTTGTATTTTCTCAATTTTATTGCAGACTTTAGTCAAAAATTAGAAGATGGAGATAAAAAAATTGGGATGCTTTGGAGGGTGGCTTTGATGAGGGTGGCCTTGCCTACCTGACTAGGAAGGCATCCTTTCTAATTGGCCAATTGTTTCTGAATGTAGTCTATGATAAAATTCTAGAGATAATTTTTTGAGGGGCCATCAAAGTGAAGGAATCCTAGATAAGTGGAAGGGAGCTTAGCAACGGTGCACTCAAGGATAGCAATAATACGAGCTTGGCATTTGGTAGAGATGTTAATGAAGTAAAAATTGCTTTTACAAAAATTGACTTTTTGACTAGCAACAACCTCAAAGGATAGGAGGATCGATTTAATAGAGTGGGCTTAGAGGACTAAGGCTAGGGTGGTCAAATAGTATCATAAAAAAACTATTGGTGGGAGATAGGCGGAAGGGAGGATGCAGATTTGAAACCAGATATGTCTCCTTTAGAACATGCAAAGGTGAGTATTTTTTCTAAAGCTTCGATGATAATGATGAAAAGGAAAGGTGAGAGAGGGTCACCTTATATTAGCCCTTTGAAGCTCTTGAAATATCTAGTAGGAGAGCAATTGACTAGAACAAAAAAATAGTAGTAGAAAAATATTTCTTAATGAGAGAAATCCACTCAGGATGGAAACCAAACCCAATCAGAACAGAGAATAGGAAACTCTAGGAAATTCTATCAAAAGCCTTGTTCATGTTGATCGTCAAAAGAAACCTAGTATTACCACTTTTAGATATAGAATGGATAATATCATGGATGGTGATGATGTTTTATGTTATAAGCCTACCTTGGATAGAGCTACTTTGGTTAGGAGCAATGATGTGGGGGAGAATGGGTTTGAGTCTTTTGGCTAGGGTTTTGGTGAGAATTTTATAAAGGACTTTACAAAGGCTAATAGAAAAAAATTGGTGAGGGTACAAGTCTTGTTGACCTTAGGAATAAGGGCCAAGAAAGTGGAGTTGATATATCAAGGAATATCCTTGCTCTGATGCATATTTTGAATGGCAAAAAAAACATGCTTACCCACAGTGTCCTAGAACTGATGGAAGAAAATTGGAGGAAAGCCATTGGGGCCTAGGGTTTTCCCACCTTGCATGGAAAAAATATTAGAATGGACTTCTTCAGCCAAGAGCATATTGATCAATAATTGCATATGTTCTAACGTAACCAACCTTGGGATGTTCTTGAGGAGGGCCTCAGATGTTTAGAAATCACACTCGAGGCTAGGGCTAAGCATGTCTTCAAAACAATTGATGACTTCTTCTCTGATTTAAAAAAAATTACTTGTAACTTTCCCATTCTTCTGGATGAGCTCCTTGATTGTATTACACCCTCTGTGTCTAATGGTGGTGGCCTAAAAAAATTTGGTGTTAGAATCACCTTCATTGAGCTAGGTGACCTGCAAATTTTTTATCCAAAATGTTTATTTGCTTTTGAGGATGTTGTGGAAATTGGTCAGAAGCATATTTTCTATGTCCTAAAGGGTGGGGTCAATATTATCTCATTGCACTGAAAGTTATATGCTGGTGAGTTGGGACTAAATATGGTGCTTTTTGTGGAATATATTTTGAAATTCCTCTTTGTTCCATTTTTTCATCTTGAATTTGACATACCCAAGCTTGTTGCTAACCTGGACAACTAGAGATCCGAAGAACTTGTGAGACCACCATAGGGAGATCAAATATTTGATATGATGATCTTGAATCCACATAGATTCAAATATAAAAGGTGACTTGAATGGAGAAACCTGAGAGGAGTTATCCTGAGGTAGGAGATTGTGGTTAGATCCAATCCTAGGCAACGATTGCAGGATAGCATCACCAAACATAGGGATATAATTGTTTGCAATGAGAAAGCGGTCAAGGTAAAGATGAATGAGTTGGTCCCCTTTTCTCCGGTTGCTCCATGTAAATATTGACCCCTTGAAGTTAATATTCATGAGTTTGTTATCATCCACAAAAATTATGAAGTGCTCATATGAATTACCAATGATTTGGGATCCCCTTTTTTATCAATAGAAAAAAAAGTGAATTAAAGTCCCCTACCATCATCTAAGATTCTAAATAGAAAAATTCCCCGATTTGGATGAGAGGATTCCATAAGAGGTTCCTCCTGGACAGGGAATTGGGAGCGTAGATGTTTGACAGGACCTAATGGCAACCATTCTCTTTGTTGAAAAACATGAAATTCATGTAATTATATGCTTCAGACATCAAAGTCCATTCAACTTTTAAAGGGTCCCACATACATAAAAGTCCACCTAAAGCTTCGTTGGTCGAGCTAAATAGAGATTTAGAATCCTTCCAAATAAATTTGGAGATGTAAACAACACTCTGAGAATCCAACATAGTTTCTTACAACAGAAAGATGGTGGATCTTAATTCTCTCCTCATGGACTTACCCAAGCATTGCTTGTTTTGACCATTAAGGCCTCTCACGTTCCCTGAGAGGATCTTCATTTAGGAACTCTTGAATATGTTATCTTCCCTCTCCCAAGAGGCAAGGGATGTTTAGATCTATTTTTAACTGGTATTTTCGAAGCTTTGTCCCAAAGGGTGAGTTGTGTGCCATTCACAATATCATCTGAAGCTTCTTTATTCCTGATATCCTCAGCAAAGGGGCAACCTCCTTTTTCCCCTAGTCCACATCGGCATAGAGCTTCCTTTAGGTATGGTTCGAAGGGATACTTAGAGAGAAAGGACTAGGGGATACAGGGATGCCACAAGGGGAGCTTGGGAGACTCTTAGGGGAAGGAGGAGGGCTTTTGGGGTGGGTGAAGGTAGGGTTAATGAGGTTCATGGTGGCATCATCAATAGAGAGGGGGAAGAAATGGTTGAAGATCTAGATGGGAGGACTATGAGGTGGAGAGAAAATGAGATTTAACAAAGGAGTAGCATTAGGCAAATAAGGAGTATCAAAACCCTCATCTTCTAGAGCTTGATCAATAGTGCCAGGGGAGGGGTGGATCTCACCAAATGAGAAGAGGAGGGGCAATGCAACATAGGTAGAGGAGCGATGAGGAATAGCTCTAGGATGACGATCGCCTTCGATAGAAGGTAAATTGGGGGCCAAAGGGCATTGGAAGTGAAGATGGCCTTGCTTGGAATAGAAATCACAAAAATCAGGTTTAATTTCGTATTCAATAGCTTGGGATAAATAACAAATCTTTGAGATAATATTGATTGAAGATAGGAGGACCGAATCTAAATTTGTATTGATACACATCCATATGTGGATCATGCGAGACCTTGCTCAAGATGGGGGATCGAAAGTGATGAGCTTTCCAATATTTCTTGCAATGCCCCAGAGGATATCTTCATTCCAAAATTGAATTAGAAATCCTATGAGGGAAACCCAAATTGGAGTAAAATTGATGTTATAAGTGGATGGGTCAATGTACACCACCTATTTTCGAAGGAACAACCCTCTTTGATAGAAGAACCACGGTCCTCCTATGAGGATTCGTTGAGAATCAATAGGATTGTTCAACCTGATAAAAAAGAAGCCCTTGGGGAGCAGTACAAGATCCATGAAGCCAAGGGGCCTCTAAGAGAAGTGGGCCCACTTGTGAATAGATTCCATATATGACCAAGAACCTAGGAACTTTCCCACCAAAGGGTTGGAGTTACGAGCGACCATGGACAACATGAGCTCATAAGGGATCTCAAGGTTTTTGTCAAAAGGGTACATGCCAACCCTCTTTGATGCAGCTAGGCTAGGGTTTGATTTAAATTTGACCATATCTGTGAAGGACTTGGGAGCTGCCTCTCCCGATCTGCCCATCACAATCATAGCTGAACGATCAGCTCCATATGATGGAGAGACCTTTCTTCCATGATACAATAAGGATTCACGATTCGTCGATGAGTCAGATCCTATCACTATGCCATAGCTAGAAGATACTGAAGTGACTGTCTTCGTTGATGTCCCACGGTAGATAGATCCACTAGTAATAAGAGTAGTGGGTCCAGAATCATATTTTTGCTTTTGAGATACGACGGAGACACCTTCCAAACTTTTCCGATGGACAAAGAGATCTCTGATCACATGATTCGGACAATTCCTTCTAACCTGCCACTACTCGTGACACCACCAATGACATCGTCAGTGTTAATGCATATGCCATCGCCTTCATTCACCCTTGTTGATATTGCTTTCGTTTTCGCCATCAAAGATCCATAAGTCCGACATAATACTATCTTCAGTAATAAATTTAAAAATTTATCAAATCACATAAAAATAAATAATTAAGAATATAAACACAATAAATAATTAAATAATAAAAAATAGTGAGATTTGAACCTTATGCCACTGCTAACACTTTTTTACTTCATTTTTTAAAACCAAATAAAACAAAAATAAAAAATAAATAATATTTTTATTGAAGTATATCTTTATTACGTAAGGTTAATGTAATTGTATGGTAGTAAAATAAAATAAATAATGATACAACGCAAGATAATTAAAGATATTCGTAATTTAAAGACATATAATAGTCTCATGTACATAACCCAAATTATTCTTAACAAATGGTCTTTCAAAGGCACTTTGCTAATCTCCACAAAAATGTAAGTCAATACCAAAGATCCACAAAATATTTTTAAAAAGAAGATAAAATCCAGTATACAAAATTTTAACTAAGAGGATAATTTAACTGCTTTATAGTTATTATGTATGTATGCAGTAGTTTTTATTTAAGGAATTTTATTGCTTGCGATCCTAGTAATCTAGGGCTTTTCATTTCCTTCCACCTTCATAGAACGATTCCATTTAAAAAAATAGCAGATATTTGATTAAATTAATATAAAATTTATTAATTAAAAATAAAGTTAAGTGATTTTTTTTTTTTTAATTTTGAGTTTTGCTGGATTGTATGTTTGTACTTTGCTTATAAAATTTAAAATGAATGTGATTTTTAAAAACAAACTGTAACAGTTTTCTGAAGCCTACAAAGTTATAAAAATAGCAAGCCCAAATCATCGTATTAGCTAAAAATTTCAATACGTAAATCTATAAAATATATATATAGGTTGGAAGGAGAGTTGTTGTTTTTTTTTGTTTGTTTTTTTTTGTTTTTGGGTAGTTTGTAAAATTGGATGTGCGGGGGGTTTATGTCACGGTTGTTTAAATGTTTGGGGTGGATAGATAGATAACGAGCACATTGGACAGGTAATCCCTGATTATAATATGTACAAGTGATCAAATTCACTCTGTATTGATTTGAAAAATAAAGGAGTGGGTACTGGTTAGACAAACTACAGCGAGTACATTGGCGAAGTAATCTTGAGTATAAGATGTACAAGTGATCAAATTCAATCAGTATTGATTTGAAAAATAAACAAGCGGGTACTGGTTACACAGACGACAACGAATACATTGGCCACCCTGACTGTAACTTGTACAAGTGATCAAACTCAATGTGTATTGATCTGAAAAAATAAAGAAGTGGGTAGTGGTTTGATAGAGTGTAATACATTCGGCAGGTAATCCCTGACTTTAACATGTGCAAGTGATCGAATTCAGTGTGTATTGATCTGAAAACTGAAAACTGGTGTTCTTGATCTGCAATTTCGTAAATTGCACTGGTAAAGAAAGTTGTGGGGAAAGGATCAGGTCACTGCAGTGGCTTTTATAAATTATATCAATAACTTTTATTTTTCAACCATATTGATTTTGATTTTTTTTTCAAGCTATAAATTCAAAAGATAATGACAAGTCTATTTCTTAATAGAATATATAATATTTTAACTTTAAATTTTTTCGTTCACATTTTATGGACCCTTTTATGTTGATGGAGCTACTAAATGTTTTTCATATTTTGAAAAAGTGATTTTAAATTATATAAGCAAAGAAACAATGAGGAAATTGTTAGAATATATTATATTATTTGGTTTTTTTTCACTAATGCATCATTATGGGAATATATTTAAATTAGGAGTTTATTAGGACTTAAGTATTTTATTAAAGTAATATAATAAATGCACAAGTGTTATAATGTGTAATGATGTAAATGTGTATGGTAAACTTGTGAATACTAGAACTCAATATTGTTTCCACTATTGTTTCCACTAGATTGTCAATCCAACTAGTGAAGATTTTTTTCTATAGATTTATAAAAATTTATTTTATCATTTCCTAATACTTTGTTGCAGAAGAAAGAAGATTCAAAGAAAGTTGGGAAGCTTCCTACAAGAGCTAGGAAGAATATCTTCTTTGGAATCAATCTGATACCTAAAGCAGTGAGTTGAAGATTGAAGATTTAGAAGCCTAATGAGAAAGGCCCTATTAAAATATTTGTAGATTGAAGACTCCGGGTTGAAGATTGAGAAGATATCTTGTGGTCAAGTAAGCCACATTGAAGGTTGCAAATCAAGAAAAATGTCCTAGAAAGAAGATCCCATTGAAGGAAGAAGAGACTCTAGGGGAAGAGCCCTGGTGAAGATTAGAGATTGGTGATCTCCATTGAAGATTGAAAAAATTCACATTAAATAAGATGTCCATAGAAGTCCATATTGAATAACTTCCATACTGGAAGCTTAAGGATAGATAAGGACTAACAAAAAGTCTCATTTCATGTTTTAGTAGTAGTAAAATTAGGAAATCCAAGAAGGATATCAAGGAAGGTCTCATTGAAGTATTTTTTGAAGCTGCAAGATTGAAGACCTTGGAGAGATCTCAAGGAGAAACAAGGAGAAGGCTTGGAGAGCCTCATTGAATAATTTCCTAGAAGAACTCATTGGATAAATTTACTACCAAGGAGAAGCTCCTGATAGTAAAGAAATTGGGATACTTATCATCATCCGACAAGAAGCCCAAGAGATAAATATTTGGTAAGAAGTTTATCAAAATTTAGAATAGTTTGGACAAGATCTCAATACTTTTAGATTCTTGAGAAGAAGATCTAGTTTGAAGTTAGAATTCAACAAGAGAAAGAGGATTATCATTGATGGATTCTTGACGAATATCTCAGCTATAATTTAGAGTTTCCTACCAAATTTTTGAGATTCAAGGATAGCATTTTAGTGAAGGTTTTGACTACTTTACAATCTAAAAATATTTATATTTGAGGATAATGAAAAAGCATCAATTTGGACAACATTAGTAGTTGTTAAGGTTCAAATTTTAGAGGTACATCCTAAAGGAGTATTGGAGCCACCAAATCATAGTTTCTAGTAGCATATTAGTGGAGTGATAAAGTTGCAAAATGGTGAGCCAAAGAGCTATTTTTGGAGAGCCTAGAAGAGTTGCAATATCATCTACAAAAGTGGAAAATTTAGGTGATTCAAATCACCATCATCATCATCTTCTAAAAAGGTAGAAAGGTATGCAACAAAGGTGCAAAAATATTTATTAGTTGGACTATTATATTGGGTTCCTTATTAAGTTTATTGAGCACCAGTTTGAAGGTTTAAAAGTTGCATAAATAGCGTCCATTCAAAGTCTTAAAGTGAGTACAAAATTTATTTTCTACAAGGTTCAAACTTGAATAGACAAACAAAAGTTAGATATATTTCGAGAGAAAGAAACATATCAACATTATATCAACTATTTCTAAATAGAAGAATACCCTATAGATTTGCATATACTATAGTGTAAAAAAGTTATTTAAAAAATTGGATTAATGAGTGTGAAAGTAACCAAGAAAAGTAAGAATTACCAAGGGTTACAAGGAAATATTAAATCCATCTCATCTCAACCTGCAAATGGAGTTTAACCATCAGTTTGAGAAGCTAAGAGAGTTAGTTGGAAATTACAGGGGGGTAAACATCTACACCATTGCATTTTACATTTGCAATCATCTCAGTAGAGAAGCTCTTCAAAAGATCTAAAAATGAAGTATCTCTAAGGAAAGGGAGATAGTTTTTAGTAGCATCAGTCTGCGTTCATCACCAAGCAATAACAGGTAGTCTGTACAAGGGAAGACAATGAGAAAAGTGAATACAAAAGTAGGAGAAATAACTATATTATGAACATAAATCCAATCATGTTTATCATATTTGAAATAGCCTTTGGTGAAGGTATCACTAGGGTCACACCAAGTCCAGCCACCATCCTATCCACGCAACTTGCACCAAAGTAAGCCTTCCATTCAACTCAGGTATCCAATGTGGAAGCAATTATAGGGCATAAGGTAAACATAGTAAGCCTATAAGGAGGAGATACATCAAACTACAACATAGATTATCTCATTCAAGTCAATTTTAGGTAAAGGATTACCTATTGCTCAAGCCATTGCCTACATTTGGCTGACACTCTTTAGGAGCATTGGAAGGATAATCATCTCTACCAAAGAAATGTTGAGAGAATAACCATAATTTATATTTAATATAAGCATTAGTAGAATATTGATCAATTGAAGCATTGAAATACTATCAAAACCTACAGTAAATGAGCATTTTTATAGCCCAAGGAAGTTAGGACAAAGTAGTGAAGGAGTTACACCATGTGGAAGAAAGCTTTGCATGCAAGTGATAGGTGAAGTGCCACAATGTAAAATGTAATGCGAACACAGAGAAGGGTACACAAGAGTGACAATATCGATTGAATAATACTCATAAGAAGAAATGATTACAATATTTAAGGAAATAGTTAAGCCATTTGTCATAAGTGTTGAAGAAAGGTACAAAATATTCTCATCAAAAAAGATGGAAAATACAAGTGTCACTTGGCACTATTCTTCTTTCATTACGTTATATTACAGAGAAGGCATTCATAAAGGAGGTATTTTATAAAGCACATATTAAGTGAAGCCAAAAAAGCTAAAATAATCGTGAGCTCAAGGTGCACGTAAGAGTCTAAGGCAACGCAAAGAATGAGAAGCAAGCATAGTTAGAAGAACATTTTTGTTAACTGAGAAACATAAGCCATAGTATTAATATAATGGAAGAACACGCTCGTTGATCGAAGGAAATAACATATGGTATTATTAATGTTAAGAGAGAGCACAATTAACATTTGAAGAGAAGAACAACATTAACATTGAAGAGAAGCACACCCAGTAGGAGTAGAAGTTCACAGACTAAATAATTCAATATTGTAGAATAGCATATCCACCCAGTGAGATAGAATCTTGTAGACCAAGCTAAGCAACATTGAAGAGGTCCACATTTGCCACCTGAATAGAAGTGCAAAGGTCAAAATATCAATGTTGAATGAGAGCACATTCACCAAAGTGATTAGAAGTGCACAGGTTAGAATATAGACGTTGGAGGAAGCACACAAATTGGTGAAAAAATAGAGTAAAATATTTACGTTGACAAGGAGTCAACTATCCCAAAATTGTAGAAGATCAAAGTTGATTACAAAGATCTTGCAAGTCCAAATTAAAGGTAAGAGTTATATTGCAAGTTTATTAAGGTTGAAATCAACTAAAATTTATACTCTAGAGATATTGAATGATAGGAGTAATAAGGTGTTAATATCTAGAAAGCATTTTGATTATCTTGAGAAAGAAGTAAAAAATATAAGCATTAAAATCATTATTATTAATGCTTTACCTATTGGCAAATATTTAACAAGGATATATAAGGTTAGTGAATTCTAATTTGCAAATATATACTTATTCTAAATTTCTAACTAGGGAGATATAAGGAATCCTACTCCAAATTGAAAATGTAGAAATTTAGAAACTTTTCTATACAAGGTAGAAGGAAGTCAAACTCTAATTGGAAGATTGATTTTATGTCTCATACTCAAGTTGAAGATATATGAAGAATTCAACTTAACTATTTTTGAAGATATTGATAATTCCTATCTAATTTCATTTCTAAGCTTCCTACAAGAAGAGATAAAATATTTGATTCAAAGTTGAACATTATTCTAAGCCTTCTATCACATTGCTAGAGAGACAAAAGGAATTCAATTTAAAGCAAAACTAGAAAGCTAAGCATACTATCATAAAAGGATATTTCTACAATTAGAAAGAGAGTATTTAATCATCTCATTAGATAGTTATAAGGTAGAATACTCCACAATATCTATCAAAAACATTCTGAAAATTCTAAAGAGATAAAATTCCATTTATTAATAATACACTACAAGAATTGATTCGGTTTAGAATTCAGAAAGAAAGATACAAAATCCATAACTAACATAGTCTACTCAAACTAAAATAGGAATAAATATGTTAACCTCAAATAATACAACAAACAATATGAACAATACCATGAGAGAGGAAAATGAAAGTGTTATAAAATATGGAATCAAAAATCTACTTGCCAAAACTGAAAACTTAGATTTTACCTCAAGATTGATCTATAGTGAAGCCTTAAAAGAAAACTTTACAACCATGTAATTTTATTTTCATGCTATAATCATTGAAGCAATTGATAATCGAAATAAAGATATTTTAGTTCCTCTATATTTTGGGAGCATTCTATATATGGATTTACTTACACTTCAAAATTACAAATAAGTGAATAAAGGTAGGAAGAATTAATTGAATTACTCAAAAAGAAAATAAAAATAGATGAATCCTTCTTAGAGAAGGTATTTCAATCTTCATACGGTATTGATACATCAAGTTATACTAACACAAAATCTTATCATGATGCCTTAAGTTTTTTTTCAGAAGCTTCCATACAGAACCTAAAAATGATAGAAAGGACAAAGGTAAAGACAAGATACTTTTGCAAGAATCAGGTGATAAGACATCCACCTATGAATGTTTAGTATGTGACCTCAAATACAAGAATGAAGAAGAAGAATAAAAATAAGAGAAACCAAATCAAGGAGGCATACAATGCAATGTGAATTAAGATAATACAAAGGACTATATCAAGATGAAGAATATTCAAAGGATGAAAACCTTATTGAAGACAAAAGTCATCAATACCCATATAATGTAATACAAGGAGACGTTGGTGATGAGGCAAAACATTACCTCATACAAAGACCGCTTTTGATAACTTTTTAAACTATTTGGAACCACTTATGATATGATTTTGTACTAATTTTAGTGATACTATGCATTATATGATGATGTTTGCATATTGGAATGATATAGTGCATATGACCTATTTTGACTGTTTATCTATGTTTTATAATCTGTTTCAGCTGTATTATTTAGTATATTTTGCATTAAGTTAATATTGTAATATTAAGGTGCTACTACCTATTTGGTTTTGTGCTTATTTCATAAGATTTCCCCACCATTTAACCATTTTAAATAACCAAAAGGTGCCAAAAATTTGTCAACAATTTGATTATGTAGAAAATAGGAACTTTTCCATACAAATTTTAGCCAGTTGTACATATACAACATGGCTTGGAATTTGTCCACTCCAGCTCATGCAAAATATGGAATCAGTCTTCTGGGTACTTATGGAGCCTATTTATATCGTCACAACTATTCTCATGTGCTTCTGGAGCATGAATAAATATAAACTCTGTTATGCTGCCTGATATTCCAGAGCAGCTCCGAAATAAGCGTAGAAGCAATAGTTTGGGTCAAAAACACATTTAATTGCAACAGAGGGTGGTAAACGGTGGTTGCAGATATTTTAGGTATATCCCTATATTTTTCAACACATGTCCCTCAATGGATGAAGCCCAACAGATGGAATGGATAATATATAATAGACTTACTCCCTGCATTCTAGGAAACAATCCTGTAACAGTTGTAACATTCCTACATGGCAGCACAAAACCTTATCCATATTGTATCCTACTTGTATATATAAAATGCTCCCATTTTGTAGAGCATATAGAATAATATAGGAAATAAATGATAATAGTTATAATTGTTTTAAGTGTTGTAACTGTGTATTGTAGCAGCATAGTAGCCTGCATATCTTCCCCTGCATTGCTGTCATGTTGATGAGAATGAAATAAAGGTATAATATTTGACATTCATGTTTGCTTTTGAGTTGAGTGTGAAGATTTAATAGTTTAAAGCAAGTTCATTTGCCCTCTTTTGGTTCAATAAGCAAAGGCCACTTCCAGGTCCAAAGGAGGGTTTTTACTTGACAGAATTCTGCTATTTCTGGCTGTAGCAGGTCAATAGATATTTGACAATTTTTGTATGGTTAGTGATTAAGATAATGTGGAATTTGAATGCATGGTAGGTAACTCATCTAGGGTGGAATTTAACACAATACTTTCTATTTCTAATTTGTTTCAGAATTTGCAATATTTCCATAATTTCTTGTCAATCTAGTTTGTTATAAATTGTGCAACTTTATTTATCAGTTTTTGAATGTTATCATTTTGTCTCATTTCCATTTCATAAAGTGACATTATTTTCTACAATTTCAAAAAGTTTCATTATTTACCAGTTTGAATGTTAATGCTACAATTTCAATTTAGTAATTTCCTGTCAAATAAATTTTTCTATTTTCAGCTTTGCAATAGTTTAGTTTTATTTTTTTACAATAGTGTGAATTTCAATTCTGCAGGGATAATTAGGAGTTCAATTTTAGTTTTTAAGAGTAAGAAAGGAAACCCCAAACACCCCAATATCTATCTGTTCCATGAATAAATCCATGATCTAAATGAACTAAAATTCAGTCTGTTAAACCCTGCTTTCGTATATAGCCTTGGACACTACCCTGGATTGACATATAAAGATTAAATGATGAAAAATTGATGACACATCATTTTTGGTGTTGTTGCCAGGGAAAATTAGGTGTTTTTAGGAGATGTCTAACAGTCTAGAAATTTTCCTGTTTTAGGAAACAATTTTTGGAAACTTGAGGTTTAGTTTATTTAGTAAATAGGCATGAATGCATAGGCCAAGAGACGAAAGAGGAAGGTTTATTAGAACTGAATATTTTCCACCAAGAAATTCTTCACGATCAGGTGAAGATATACCTGTGTATGAACTTCATTAAAGAATTATAAGAGAATCATATTCTTCATCAACTAAAATTACAGGATCTTTGCAAGAAGAGCTCTTAGAGGCACTTGCTTCTAGACATACCCATAGGCTGATCCATATGAACCGGTTGAACAAATTAGAACTGAAGAAGCACCTATGGTAGAACAAGGAGAACATGATAGGGAAATTTTTGGTCATGATGCTGACAATATTCATCTGAATCCTACTCAGAATGTTCCTATGAAAACAATTTCACCCTCAATATTGCCAATATTTAGGGGAGTTGTTTATGAATATCCTGATCAATTTTTGTTTGAATTCAAGGTACTGTGTTAGACTTATGACTATGTCAATGATAACTAGAAACTAAAGTTATTTCCCTCTACACTCAAAGATGCAGCCTTATGGTGGGTTATGAGCCTTGAACTAGATTCAATCCGCACTTGGGATCAAATGGAAACTGCATTTTTGGATAAATATTAGGAGTATTGTAGAGTGAGAAATAGGAAGGATGAGTTATTCTAGATAAGACAAGAAGAGGATGAAAACTTAGAGGATTATCTTGATAGATTTGCCTTTATCCAAATGAGATGTGGTCCTGTGGAAACTGAATAATTAAAAACTATATTTCTGAGAGATTTGCAGGATGATTCTAGAGAAGTATTAGACTTAATGGGAAAAGGAGATATAAACCAGCTTGATATTAATGATATTGTAGAGTTGTGTAGAAATTATTCGTGCACTAGGCAAAGAATAAGGAAAAAGAATCTTGGTAATACTGATATAAAATATTTGATGGAGGAAATGGCTAATATGAAAACTGATATACTTGTTCAACTAAAAACTGCTTTAGGAGAAAAGAATACAAGAGCCAATTCTTCACCACCCCTGTCTATCTATTGTCCTAGGTGCAAAAATAAGAATGCTCTACAAGATTGTCCTTTGGACAAGACTTCAATTTCAGTAATTTGTGGTATTTGGTCAAAGGAGCATAAAACTGATAAATGTCACATTTTGCCCCATCTTTGAAGTGTTTTAGAAAACCAAGTTGAAGAACTTCTTGCTATTGGGCAAAGGACAGGAGGAAAATTCATAAAAAACCAAAGTACCCCTCGCTTTACTTCAAATTGGGGATAGAATCCTTAGAATATGCCATGGGTGTATACCGAACCTCCTCCCCAAACTTGGAATCAATCTTGGGCAGCCCCTCAAGATTGGTCACATTCTAGTTGGAATCATCCATGGCATCTAGTTAATCCATCTTGGGTACCAAATTAGTCAGGGTAAATATGGGGGCCATAATACCCATCCTATCAAGGGCAGCGGAGGTATCAATCACCAAATCAACACTTGTTGCCAGCCCCTAATAAATTTTTTTAGGGAAGAGTTCAACCACAACAAACACAACCAATTAAGCAACCTCCACTTCCAGCTCAACCTATGGCTAACCCCAATAACAACAGACAAGTATCCCATGTTTATGGAGCTGAGTTTGAAGAGACTACTACAGTCCATGTCCTTAACTGTAGTAACATCTAGTTACGTTTAGGGAAGGTTTTACCTGACCCTGCACCACCCACTATTGAATAAATTTATGGAAAGCAAGAATTTTCAAGTCCAAAAAAACCACAAACAAAGTAAAAAGAAGAAAAAATAGAAAGTTTACAAGGAAAATTTGAACCTGCCTTGGCAGACCTACCATATCCTGAAAGGTTTGACCACACTATCATTGCTCCTGAATCAGAAATAATCACAAAATTGAGGAAAATGTCTATCTCACTCCCTTTGTTGTAGGTAATAAAGGATGTACCTCTGATTAGGAAAACCATTCAGGAGCTGTGTATTAGGAAACCTGAAGGAAGAAGAAAGCCTTTCTTAAAACTGTACAAGTAGAAGGTAAGTTGGCTAACCTGCTTTCTAGAAAACTAGTACCCCCTAAATATGGTGATCCAAGGAGTCTAGTAGTTACAATTACTGTTGGGTTAGTTCAAATTCCAAATGTACTTATCAATTTAGGAGCTGCAATCAACGTGATGACTAAGGAAACCATGCAAAAACTGCAGCTCAATAACCTTAGTCCTATTATCACAATTTTAGAAATGGGAGATAGGTCAGTGGCTAAACCAAAAGGAATTTTGTAGGATGTTGCCATTGAAGTGTCTTCTTGGGAATACCTTGTAGATTTTATAGTGTTGTAGCCTAGAAACTCAGCTAATGGCTATCCTATTATTCTAGGATGACCTTGGCTTGCCACTACAGCTGCATTTATAGACTTCAGGTCAGGTGAGATGACCATTTCAAATGGTGTAGATCTGAAAAATATTTCCTTGTATCCACCAGCCCAACCTTCAGATAAATTTTTTGGACAGATATGGTATCCTGAGTCTAATGAAGAATAGGAAACTATTGTCACCTTGGCCACCGTTGTAGTAAAAGAACATATTGAAGAACTTAATTCACTAGAAAGAGAAATCTTTGAACATGAAACAATTTTGGTGAAAAAATTGCAAGAAGAAGGCCTTAGGGATGATAAAAAATTTTCCATAATTTTTTATGGAAATATGAAGAACAAACTACTAAACATCTGTCATCTATTCCAATACAAGAAATCTCCTTCACATTTCCACATGGATGGCATCATCATCTTCTAACTTCTTTCACATGTCCTATGCAAATGATCTGATTAGGTATCACATTTACACCAGAATCAAGAGTATTTCATACTCTATAGCCACAACATTATCCCTTAAATATTTTAATCAGTAAATATGAGGCTGTCAACTCTATTTATCTAGGGATTAAGAAGATTGAGATTCAGCGAGGAATTTTTTTGAACATTAATAACTGGTTGACTAATGAGCAAGAAGCCAAATTATTTGTTGTTTTATAGATACATGTTCAAGATTTTTATTGGAGTTATAAGGACATGACTGGCATTCACCCTTATGTGTGTACACATAGGATATACACTGAAAATGTCAAACCAATAAGACAACCACAAAGGTTTCTGAATCCGACTCTAAAGGATATTGTTAAGGAAGAAATAAAAAAACTATTGGATGTAGGATTCATTTATCCAATTTCAGATAGTAGGTGGGTTTCACCATTGGTCATTGTTCCAAAGAAAAATGGGAAGATGAGAGTATGTGTGGACTACAGGGAATTGAATAATGTCACACATAAAGATCACTTTCCATTACCATTTATAGACCAAGTATTGGGCACCCTTGCTAGTAAGAATTTTTTTTTTCCTTGATGGTTTTACTGGTTATAATCAGATCCAGGTTGCACTAGAAGACCAGGAAAAGACAAATTTCACATGTCCTTGGGGAACATTTGCTTATAGAGTGTTACCCTTCAGTTTATGCAATGCACCAACAACATTTCAGAGAGCTATTTTGGCGATATTTTCTGATCTAACAAATGAAAGTGTAGAGATTTATATGGATGACTTCACAGTGTTTGGAGATGCATTTGAATATAATTTAGAAAAACTTGAAAAAGTTTTAATATGTTGTGAAACATATCATTTGTCTCTGAATCCTGATAAATGTTTCTTTATGATGAAAGAAGGAATTGTTCTTAGACATCATATTTTTGCTTATGGAATTAAAGTTGATCCTAAAAAGGTAAAGGTCATCAAGAACCTTCCTCCTCCAAAAACTCAAACTGATGTCTGTAGTTTCTTAGGACATATTGGCTTTTATCTCAAATTTATTGCTAATTTCAGTACCATTGCTAACCAATGTTCGCATTGTTAACAAAGGATTCTGAATTTGTTTGGTCTACTGGGTGTCAATAGTCCTTTGAAGTTTTAAAGGAAAAGTTAACAACTCTGCCTGTATTAAGAGGTCCTAATTGGAATTTACCCTTCCATATTCAAATTGATGCTTCCAATACTGCTATTTGAGTTGCATTAGGGTAGATTGAATATGGACACCACTATGCCATATACTACATTAGTAAAAATTTTATTGGAGCTGAAAAGAATTATACCACAACCGAGAAGGAATTTTTAGCTGTGGTGTATGCTATTAACAAATTCTGACACTATATCATAGGATATCCTGTATTCATCCACACAGACCACGCTGCTATAAAGTATTTGATGAATAAACCCTTGGTTAGTGCATGAATTCTTCGTTGGTTAATACTATTGCAGGAATTTGATATTACTATAGTCAATCAACCAGGGAAGTCTAATGTAGTGGCAGATTTCTTGTCAAGATTGTCAAATGTAGATACAGATGAATTGGTTGAGGTGCGTTTCTTGATGAGAAATTGTTTGTTGTTTCTGTACAATCTCCATGGTTTGTAGATATAGCTAATTATTTAGCTATAGGGAAGATTCCTCTTCACTTTACTCCTAAACAAAAGAAATAGTTGATCAAGAAAAGTTCTTCTTTTGAATGGATAGGAGGTTTATTGTTTAAATGCAGTCCTGACCATGTTTGGCACAGGTATGTTTGCAAGGACGAGGTATATGACATCCTGTGATAATGTCATGATGAACCATCAGGAGGACATTATTCAGTTAAAAGTACCATTCAAAATATTTTGGGTACTGGTTACTACTGGCCATCCTTGCACAAAAATTTCAAAAGGTATGTCAAAAATTGTGATGCATGCCAAAGGATGGGTAAGCCTACTTTTACTAGTGAAATGCCTTTACAATCTCAATTAGGTATAGAACCATTTGAAAGGTGGGGGCTAGATTTTGTAGGACCCATTGATCCACATTCCCAAGGGAAAGTGCATATCTTGGTATGTACTGATTATGTAACCAAGTGGGTAGAAGTCCATGCTTTTAAGCATGTCCAAGAAGAGAAAGTTGTTGATTTCCTGTATTCACAAACATTTCTGCAATTTGGGGCCCCACAATCCATCACCACTAATCAGGGACCTCAGTTTACGTCAAAAGTTGTTGAAGTCTTTACAAAGCTGTATGAAATCAAACACCAAAAATCCTCACCTTACCATCCACAAGCCAATGTCCAAGTTTAAGTGACAAATAGGGAATTAGAGAGGATATTAACTAAAACTATAGTAGCTCATAGGAGGAATTGGGTGGAGAAGTTACCTGAAGCAATTTGGGCTTATAACACCACTTGGAAATCCACTACTAGATTTACTCCTTATGAATTGGTTTATGGTAAAAAGCCTCTTTTTCCTATTGAGTTTGAATTACTAACTCTTCAAACTGCTTTGGAAGTTGGCATTTATTTGTCATAGGCACAAACGGACTGGATTCTACAGCTCAATGCATTGGATGAGCTAAGGAGGGATGCATTACACCAGACCGAGGTGATCCTATCACAACGCAAGTTATGGTATGATAATCATATCCAACAACAAAAATTTCAACAAGGTGATTGGGCTTTGTTGTTTGATTCACGATATGAAGACTATCCTGGCAAGTTGCAGAATCGATGGCTTAGACCTTATTAGGTTGAGGAGGTATTTGCAAATGGAGTTGTATGTCTTTCACCAATAGATGATTCTAGAAGTAAGATGGTGGTTAACGGTCATCGTATTTGGATATATCACCAATCGTTAACCAAGGAGGAGTTTCTCAAGCAAGTAGGAAACTTAGATGTATCAGTATTGAAAGAAACCACTTATTCCAAGATGGACTCAATCAAGTGACATAAACCAAAATATATAATATATATATATATATATATATATATATATATATAATAATAATAATTCAGAATGTGAAAACCTCTTTGAGATGCATCTGAATTGGGCTTACATGAAAACCAATTTTTTTGGCATGTTTACCTCATGGACCCACCACAATTCCATTCATTTTCACCATTGTTTCACTATTTACCATTCCACTCATTATCATCTCTATTTCACTATTTTCCAGATTGCACCTTTTACACTAGTTGAGGAGTCAGTTTAAAATCAGCAGAAAACAACATCTGTACAAAATATAGATAGAAAGATTTCTTTAGGTATGTGCCTTTTTCTATTTTAATATTATAAATATTTATCATGTAATGTATGATATCCCTAGTTAGTATAAAGCATACATAGGGTCTACTTCTAGAAAGTTATCAAGGTAGTCTAAGGCAGAAAAGGTTCTTCAAATGCTCTTGAAAGGTACTGCTCTAGAATGAACCTGCTACACATAACAAGTTTCTAAATGAAGAAGCTTTAGAATTAGTTTAGAAATGAAAAGGGTATATGCTCTAGAATTTACTATGTGATAAAACCGATTGGAATGAATTAACAAAAATGTTAATTCATTAATCTCCAAAATCACGTGGCTAAAAAGTCAAATAAATTAAATTTTCTGAAGGTTTTGTGCCAATTGGGTTAGAAATAGTATTTGGAATGCATGTTTCAAATTCAAGTTCCAAATAAAATATTTGAGGGGGCATGGAGTTTCAAAAAATTGTTGCATGTGACTAGTATGGCACACAACTCAAAGCCTGTTGAAAAGGAGGACTATCATAAAAATTTAATTATCCCATATCACTCCCAGCAGCTACAATTATACGATGACATGTAGTAACATCCATTTGATGGTAACTTTTGCATGCAATGAATTGCCATCACATGC
>JAQPPZ010003320.1:0-157881 GCA_028583015.1 Wollemia nobilis | reverse complement strand
ATTGGTGACAGTAAAAACAATAACCTCATAATAAATATTGAAACCTATCTGATTGCCTTGGATGATATGGTCGCATGGTTCTCTCATTGATGTTTTTGTGATGGACCTTGGTCCATGATGATGCTTTGTTTTATTCATTTTTGATGCTTCCACTTCTCAACACATCAACATAGGTCTTAGGCTCTTCTTTAATTATTTTCTTTGATTACTCTAATTATTTTGGGTTTGAATCCTTTTGTTTCTTTTGACTCTCTTCAAAACCAAGTCCAATTTATATAACCTAAGATCTTTGTGCTTTGATAATATCATCCAATTTTTTTGTGCTTTTCTCAAACCTGATATTTTGATGTAACTTATTATTAGATTCTTCCACTTCCTTAGAGAGACAACCTCATGTTCTAGTTTTTTCACATTCTAACTCTTTTTCCTTTAACTACTCAGCCATACCTTCTTCAATTCGCTTTGCCTCTTGAATTTTCACTTTTAAGTCAGTGAGATCTTGTGAAAGCTTTACCTTTATCTTCTCATCCTCTTGTACTTGAGTTTTCAATCTTGAATTCTCCTTTCTAAGCCTTTTCACCTCTTCAAGAGAAAAAACAAGTTCCTCTTATATGTCAACTATGGCTTCCTCTTAATTTTCTGGATCTTTCTCCTCTTCTTGTTTTTCAACAACACGAGCATCTTCTTTCACCTCCATGGCCAAAAATAGGATTTATTCTCTTTCACTATCGAAGAGAATATCATCACTATTTTTATAATACATGCTTGATTCCTCAATGTAAAGACTCTTCTTATGCCTTTGAAAGATCTTCTTCTCATGCTTGCTTTGATAAAATTGTATTTTCATGATAAAATTTTCTTCCTTATTTTTATTGTATTCCTCTTCTTCTTCACTGCTACTACTTCTAGCTTGTGGGTACTGAGTTGCATAGTGACTAAGGTTACCACAATTAAAACATTTCAAAGTATACTTACCTTTCTGATTACTTGATCCCTTCTTATTCCTTCGTACAAAGTTGGCTTCTTCTCCATTGCTCGATTTTTCACTTGAATCTAGTTCCTTATTCTTTGTCTTCTTTGAAGCTTTAAACGTGACCTCCCATTTGGATGTTTGATATTTTTTAGTCATCATATCATAAGCTATGAGAATTTCATGTAGCTCATCCATGCTTAAGGTTTTGAGATCCTTCATTTCTTCAATTGCTAAGACCTTCACATCAAACCTCATGGGAAGTGACCTTAAGATTTTCTAAACAATATTAGAGTCATCAATACTTTCTCAAGTCCACAAATGGTGTTGATAATTTCATCAACACGGAGTAGATATTTGGCAATATCTTCCTCATATTTCATTTTTAAGTATTTAAACTTCCCCCTATGGGTTTGAAGTTTTGCCATTTTAACCTTGTCATATCCTTCATATGTTCTTTGTAACTTATTCTATATTTCTTTTGCTGAGGTGCATTGCATGACTTTCACAAAATCTGATTCACATAACCCACTTAGTATTGCATTCATTACCTTGGCATTATGTTCAAATGGTTTCTTGTCATTTTTATCTATGGGAGGGATTGTAGGTGGTTTGAACCCATCCACAACATATTTCCATATATCATAGCCATGTGCCATCAAATAGGTTTGCACCCTCATGATCTAGAAGGCGTAGTTAGTCCCATAGAACAATGGAGCCCTATTTGATGAAAACCTTCTTGGTAAGCCATGTGTGTTCTTCTAAGATATTTCTTCAAGCGGTTAGGCTTTTATGAAGGAACCTTCTCTGATACCAAATGAAGAAACACACACTTATACTGAGAGGGGGAGGTGAACATTATAAGATAAAAAATTTATTTCCAAACAATAACTGCAATAATATGAATGCAATAATGAATCAATGCATAGAAAACCACACACATAAGAGACAAGGATTTTACGTGGAAACACCCTTTCGAGAGAAAACCACAACAAAATATTGCTTATATTTCTTCAATAAAATTTTGTGGGCACCAACCCATAGAAGACACCAATCCCCTTATACAAGTTCATGGGCACCAAACCATAGGATACAACAATATCCTTATTACACGTTTGTGGACACCAACCCACAAGAGACACCAATATCCTTATTAAAATTTCATGGGTACCAACCCATAGGAGACAACAATATCCTTGTTCAAGTTTGTGAGCACGAACCCACAGGAGACACCAATATCCTTGAGTAAGTTCATGGGCACCAACCCACAGGATACACCAATCTCCTTGTTCAAGTTCATGAGCACCAACCTACAGAAGACAACAATCTCCTTGAGCAAGTTTATGGGAACCAATCCATAGGAGACACCAATGTCCTTGAGGCACTAACCTTAGATCTGAAGGTACCAACATTGATCAAAAAATAAAGGATGATATACTAGTTTTGGAAGCTTCAAATAGCCAAATTGTCCTTCACATTCATTAAGTTTATCACTTCCACAAGTCTCAAGATCTCTTCTTGGATCTGCACTTTAATCTTTGCTCATCATATTATAATCTCTACTGCACCACTTGCCCTAAAACTCATCAGCCAAAATTACCTTTGCTTGCCCTAAAATTCATGGACACCAATACCTTGAATTGAGATATCCTCATTGTATATATGGATGTGACTTATTCTTCATCAATATAACAATTTCAAATAAAACACTTTAATACCTTCTAAATCCCTTATCACTCCTTTTAAAAACTTTACAAAACAAAACTTTATTAAAAAACAAAATGACTCCTTATATCTCCCTTAATATTCTAATAAAATAGAATATATATAAGTACCTCATGCACTATTCATATTTGTTGTCACCTTATTTATTCACTACTTTTATCCATGAGATAGCACTCAACGTGATGCATGTACTACAATGATGATGGCCCGATTTCTTCTATGATGGATCCTCCAAAAATGTTTTTGCTCAATCATCAAGAAAATTATAATGACTTCTTGGTGGTAAGCTTATCTTCCTCCTATGTCATGCAATGACTTCAAAATATATGGCACTAAATTCTCCAATAATTGTCTTTTATGTTTGCTTTGCTGATAAAGCTAGCTACCATTCATAGTCAACGCTACTTCAACGATCTTAAAACCTTTTCTTTAGATAAGGTTGGCACATTCTGACGACCTATCTTACTATGATGAAATAATTTAGATTTGAAAATAATACCTTCCACGATGTCAATTTTATTAGATTATAATGGGCAGCCTCTTGTTATTTTTAGAACCTTCTTATCGATAGAGCTTCATTGGGTGTCATTGGACTTCTTTGTTATAGACAACAAAACCACATCATACTAGCACCAAAATGAATTATGCCCTTCGAAGCCTTCTTTGAACCTACTGTAAACATGATCCACTTAGAAGCTTCACTTTGTGTGATCCAAATATATAAATATACAAATATTGTAATCTCCAAGGCCATCACCATGAGGTCCCCCACAAACTCTATTGTGATGGATTCTCTGAATAGCATCACCACCTTCCTTCCACTATGCCTTACCTCCACTGCATTGGCTTCTCCGTACAATATCACCACCTTGCTTCTAATACACCTTATATCCACTGTGTTGGCTTCTTCAAATAGCATCACCACCTTGCTTCCACTATGCCTTACATCCATTGCATTGGCTTCTCTAGATAGTGTCACCACCTTGCTTCCACTATGCCTTACATCCACTATGTTGGCTTCTCCAAACAACGTCACCATATTGATTCCATTGTGCCTTAAATCCACTACATTGGCTTCTCCATATAGTATCACCACCTTAATTCCACTACTCCTTACATCCACTACATTGGCTTCTCTAGACAACGTCACCACCTTGCCTTTGAGCTGAAATTTGTTGACTCACACAAGCTCTAACTTCACTGCTCTATGTGAGCTCCAACTTTGCTTCTCTGCATGAGATTTGGCTTTACTGTCTTGTGGTAGCTCTAGTTTTCCTGCCCACCTTCAATCTCTATTCTCTTCAGTGATGAAACACCATCAATCACATAAATATCATCTCCTCTGCCTCTAATTCACCATGCCAATGATCATCGATGGTCTTGAATAGATTTTGGCCTTATATTTATATAGTCAAACCTTACACTTTTGGCACCCAAAATGTCAACCCATGTTTTCAAGATAATATTTGTATTTATATTGTATATTGAAACATCACTTTATATGGTAACACCTTATAATAAAATACATATGATTTACTAATTTGAAACATCACTTTATATGGTAACACCTTATAATAAAATGCATATGATATTGATCACCCAACCTCATAGGAAAATCTATTAAATCTCCCTTGAAAAATATATATTTTATAGTTTCCCAATCACACAGTTTTCCAGCAACCAAGTCAGTCTTTGACATCAATGACAATTCAATAATTCTAACAATATGCACATTTTTATTATTAAATTATGACTTTGACCTTTTTGAATCTTTTCAAAATTGGACAGATTTTGGTGTGCACCTAATTGCAATAAATTAGGCTTATTTTAATAAGTTACTTTTATGGAGGATAATTTTCCCAAATTAATCCTTTGCAAAAGTCCTATTTTTTATTTTCCCAAAACCTTGCCAAAATCCCAATTTTATTCAAACTCTCCAATTTACTTGGTAAAGTGTACTTAGCTTCAATTAGGGATTTTGTAGAATACTTGGGGTTTACTAACCCTTAGGTTTTTTTAATTAGGACTTTTTATTAATGCTTGATAGCATTAGTAAGGTTTGGTAAATGCTAAAATTTAAGTATTAATTGATCCTTTGTATCAATTAGTGTCTTCTGGGAAGTCCAATGGGTGGGCTGTGATAGTCTCCATCAACCATTAAGTATTTTTATCCTAGAGGATAAGGGATAAAGCAAAGTATGTTGAATATCAAGGAGCTTATGTGTGCAATGAATGTAGTTATAGCTCAACTATCAGGAGAGGCACAACCTTAAAAAATACCAATCTACATGGAACAGTATGTGGAAGGCATCACCAAGGGAGTATAGTATGACTAGGGCACATACTTAACCCAATGGATTCAATGGTTGTTGCAAAGAATAAGGAAGTTTTTTTCAATGGCATTATGTGCAATAATTATAATTTTGGATGCAGTTTCTTAAGTAGGCATCCCATTCTACAGGTTAATAGCTCTATGAGGTCTATCGAAGGATCAACCTTCAATACTACGATGGGTGAAAATAATCCCAATATCCAAAGCTATTGTAGAAAAGCTAAAATAGAAGAAACACACAAGAAGACCAGAATCCACATTGGTTAAAGATATTGAGGCTTTAAAGGAATAAGTCCACCATCAGTGGAAAATATGTTGCCAATTGCATATATATTTTGATTCAAAGAAGTTGATACTTGTACAAAGGTTGTAGGAGAAACCACGATCTCACAAGGAGGAGGAGGTATTTGTACTAGCACCAAGTCTAGTGTAAACATGAAGGTAATGGGAGAGAAAAAAATGGGAAAAGTCTCTTATATAGAAGAAGCAATCATAAATAATGCTCATATATCTAGTAGAGAAAATGAACTTAGCACTAGAGGCATTGGATTTGGAAAATAATAATCTATCAATGGAAATAAACCAATTAAGAGAAACAATGGGATCTTCTCTATTGATTGATGCCAATGAGTTTGAACTATTGGAGGCATCCAAGCACTGGTTGGATATAATGGTATCACCACCATGAATGAAAGCAATGGAATTGATGGTGGCCCCACTAGATGAGAAAAAGGAGAATAAGAAGCCACATGTATGGATTGTCATGAGAGTTATAAATAGTCAAAATATGAAGATAAATGTGACACAAGCAAAGGAGTGATTTGATATGGTACATGAAGCAATGAAAGAACAACTAAAGATATAGGAAGAAGATTAGGTACCGAAACAAGAACAAAAATTGACTAACATAGTCATTGATATAAACAAAATCAAATCAAAAGAGGACCATGAAGCACAAAATATAGCTCAAATTTCATTTTAGGAAGAGACTATGATAGGTCCCATTAAGGAATTCAAGAAAATATCACTTTTGGATTAGGAAGAGGAGGAAAATACTTAGACATAGGAGATGGATCACATACTTCAAACATGATTCTTATTTGAAATACCAAATATAGAATTTAAAATGAATAAGGAAAAGATATGAATGAACAATTAGACCATATCGTAGAGTAGATCTATAAAATATTCTTAAGTACCTAATTTTAGTTTGCTTAGGCTATATGGGAAAGTTGAAGTAGTGGAGGGATAGAACCTTCAAGTAGATGGAAAAGGTCATGGAGTGGGTGTGTAGTATAGATATAACAAGGAGCATAACACATATACATGCACAACACCCATGGAAATTACTGAGAGGAGAGGTAACAAATATGTTAGGACTTGATGATTTATCAAAAGGGATGAAGACAAATTATAGAGTCCATCAATATGTATATTTGGATTTAGACAAAAATTAGAGGTGTCCATTGAATACAATCGATAGAATACCAAAGGGCCTCACTAAAATTGACCTTCATTTTCTAGAAATTAAAGTTTATAACACATTTTATTGAATGGCTTATCTTGGGACTTGAACAAATCTATCAAGCTAAGGAAGCTCAGTAAGAAGAAGTGGTAATGACTATGAAAGAAATGGCTACAATTGAAGAAGAACTGGAACACAGTAAGAAAGAATCTGAGAAGATGTTGAAGTAGGTGGAAACCAAAATGACAAGTATGAAGCAAGCCTATGAGGATAAGTTGTAGTCACAAGAAAAGGAAAAATAACTTATGATCCATCAAATGGATGAACATAAAAAGCAACTACAGGAATGAGATGATATTTTACAGCAGTATGTGGCCCAAATTAAATAGTAGGAGGAGCAATTAAGTTTGAACAACCAATAATTCAAGTAGTAGGTAGAATTGTTGGTAGCCTAGAAGGAGCAATTGATAAAACATGAAGATCAATTGAAGATGTATGATGGGAAACTATAACTAAAGGAACATAAAATTGAGGAAATGACAAAAGATACCAACCACTACAATCAAATAATTATGGATCATAAGGCTATGCTTCAATTCAAGGAGGAACTTCAACATGCCCATCAATTTGAATTGTGGTAGAGAGATCAGGTGATTTTAGATAAGAATGAGGAGCTCACTATAGCTATTCATAAAGAGGCTTATTTGAAATAAATGCTATGCAAGGGTGCAACTAAGAGTGATAAATATTTACTATAGTTCCTAGCTACCATAGAGGAGAAATCCAACATGTAGGGACTAAAAGCTGTAGAAATCAATAATTATGCTAAAAAGTTGTGGAATGAGAAGACTATCCTC
Organism: Wollemia nobilis; assembly: GCA_028583015.1. Classification (NCBI taxonomy): domain Eukaryota; kingdom Viridiplantae; phylum Streptophyta; class Pinopsida; order Araucariales; family Araucariaceae; genus Wollemia; species Wollemia nobilis. The sequence continues at coordinate 150,532 of JAQPPZ010003320.1, read as the reverse complement.
CAAGTTTAACTACAAGATATCCAATAGGATCAATCATATAATACCAATAAGGATGCGTTAGTAGGGATGCAAACTAATTTAAAGGGTAGGGAAAATGTAGGAAGAAAATCCACCTCCTAGAAGAAGAAAAAATGATAATATGTGGATTTGCACAATTTTGGTGAAAGTATAATTTTTATCTAATTGTACAATGTAGGGTTTGTTTAATTATGCAATGTAGGAAATAAATGTGAATGCATGAAATAAAATTAAATGAAATAAGTTGTAATGTGCATGAAATGTAATTTTATGAAAATCAAATTAGAACCTTAGTAAAGCATTAATAAAATTAAGTTGGTTGGGAAGTTGTGAGTGGTAGTTGTAAATGATGTGATGCCTTAGGAACCACTTTGGAATAGCCTGGAAATGTATTATAAGCCTTCTCATTCAATTTTGTAGGTTGTTCAATATGGTTTAGTGTTGTTCAATGTTATGGATAGTTGATCAATGTTGTCTATTGTTGTTCAAGATCGTGTTGATTGTTAAGGATAATTGTAGGTCATACTTCTACATTGTTGTGTATGAGCATGTTATTGATTGCATATGGATTGTAGAATTTCATGTATTTTTGTATATTACTATTGTATTGGAATGATTCTACAATGAGAATAAAGTGTTGATTGATACCCAACAATGTAAGATAATTGTGGATGAAGAATTGATCATTAATTTCTTCTTGTACATTGTAATTTCCATGTTTGCAAGGAGTTGTATGGTTTATAGAATGAGTAGTACATTTTGTGTTGGATCTAAAATGGGATTTGTGATTCCAGTTATGCATGATGGATTACTAAGTTAGTAATCCCATCATTAGAGTTATCCAATTCCTGTTATGTCAATATCTTGTATCAAACACTATAGATCTAAGATTGAGTAATTGCATGGAGGGTTTACTATAACCATACTTCAACCTCCCTAACCATACATTTGATCAATACCTTTGCATTTGGATGGTAATTGCATGTTTTGTACTTGCTAAAGTAGAATTGATGATTGCCAAAGTGAACGATTACGAGAAGACTAATTTATTGCCCAATAACCATGTTTGATAGATTGTACAATTGATAAATCATATAGTTCAAGCTATTATATAGTTATGTGACCATACAATCATTGATTGTACATTTTAGAAATCATACAATTGTAGTCATAAAAATGTATGGATTGGCCCCTATTGAGTGCATTCTTTTGGAATTCATCCCAAAACCTCCCAATTCACCTCTCTCATCAAGAATACCACATGTGTTATAGAGTGTTACTTGGTACATTTTCCTTAGAAATAAAATCATTATTAGTCATTTCATCTTTGAATACATTTTCCACCTCATATTCTTGAAGAACATTAATAAAGTCATGAAAGGTTGTTTTGTTATTTAGCACTTTAATTGAACTAACTAAATATCTATAACTCTCTAGAAGTGCTCTTAATATAACTTGGACAAGAAAATTATCTTTCATTTTTTCTCCCAAAGTAAATAGCTTATCCTTTATATCTGCTATTCTTTCAACAAAGAGTTCTATACTCTCTCCACTATTTACCTTCAATGACTATAACTAATATTACAAATTTAGGATGGTTGCTTTGTTCTTTTATTCAAATATATTACATAATTTGTCCCAAGAAATTTTTGAAGTCTTTGTTTCACCTATGTATGGTTGTATTTCATGAATTATCCCAAATGTAATCAAAATAAGGGCTTTTGTATCACTTTCTTCAATCTTTTATTTTTCTCTTTTATCTTCAATACATTTTTTCTTTGTTCCATTAACTATTTGCCTATTTTTTTATGGTGAGAATTGATTTCATTTCATTTTTCCATGATGCAAAATTAGTTCTTTTAAAAGGTTGTGATTTAGAAAGAAAAGCATTGTTATTTGACATAATGGAACTCATAAAAAATAAAAATATTAATTGCTTTGGAGTAGAAAACCTTTTCTTTACAAAGTGTCAATTTTCAAGATTCAATATCAATTTATCAAATCACAAATTTAAATTCACAATATGGAGAAAAATCTATTTTGCATTCAATCTTCAAATTATTAAATCAAATTTCAATCAAATTCAATAATGCTTCAAAAAAAAAATTGGGAGTAGAATTCCTTATGGCCCCATAATCAATAATCAATTTTAATGTTTAAATTTAAAATTTCCCAAACTATTATTACTTCAATAACTCCAAATTCAAATATTCAACTAATCTTGACTTAGGTATTTGGTTTAGTGCCTAATATGACATGTTAAATTTTTAAGGTAAAGTTTTTTACTGTAATATTATCTAGCCTACCAATTCAAGTCTTGACTCTTTTACTAACATTCATACTTCTACATTGCTTTATCTTTCTACACAAATTCTCATGCAAAGGTATTATTGTATGCATTTCACCTTTTTGCACTCATAGAGGCATTGCTTTCTCTTTGTATTGATGTCTAATAAAACTTAATGAATTCCTTGAGCCTTTCTTTATCTCATATTTACAACATATTTAGACTTCCTCTTATATCATAAAGAACTTAACGTTATACACCATATTTATGCCATGAATATATTTTAATTATCAATAGCATGGTGTATTATTTGAAATGACCATAACCAAAATTTGTACCTTGGGATCAATAACAATGATGCGGTGAATTTCTATAGTGCACCAGTAAGTAGAAGATATTTCTACATCATAATGGAATCTGATTCCATTCTCTATTCCTTACACTATTGAAGGCATTAACTAATTTTATCTGTCATCACTATATGTATCTATTGTTGGCCCTGGATACCTTCAAGTTTTCAAAACAAATGACATTCAAAGTGATCAGTTCATCCACATATTAGTTTTATTACAATTGTAGTGCATGATGCTGAAGCAATGCGAGTGAGAGCAAAATCCCTATAACATCGACATTTCATTATGTTTATTACATGGATATAAGTAGACCATCTTCGAGGGGAACAAAAGTGGTATTATGAATTTTATGATAGCAATATGGTTGACGTATGAAACCAACATAAATAGATGGATAGTAGTACCGAAAGGATTATGTGAGCAATAACATCATAAATAAGACATATTTGAGATTTATTTATTTTTATCAAAATGATCCTTATGAAACCTCTAGTACTAGTAAAATATGGAGCAACAATATCTTAAACCTTTGCATTAGATGAAATTTCAATTAATATTGTCAATCAAGCATGATAATAGAGGTTTATATGTTCACCTTCCATACGTGTCTTGTTGTGACTCTGTTCTTAGAAATGTGTTCATAAATATTTCAACCTTTAGCACAAACCGAAAGGTCATTTGATGGACATCTACATTTAGTTATTTTTAAAAAATAATCATCAATGATGTTCCCCATATGTACCATATCCAATGCATGTAGCCTTCTCTACAACCTACAATTTGTGTATAACTTGATGATATCTTCATTTTTATGTGCATATTGACATCCAAATATGGTGCACCATCAACTTCACCCACATAATCATTACTTTGGCTATAGTGTGTCATCACACAGTAATATCAACCAATATACATCCTAAGTTGGACCACCTCACACACCTCCAATCATGGACTCTTCGTATTTTGGATTCCACATTCATCCAGGAAAATTAAATAAAGGCTTTATAATCAAAGGTACCCCCTAGACTAGATGAAGATTTGTTCATCTCTTAAGACTGCCTCTCTCATGCTAAACCTTCAAAATTGTGCACGATGTTTGAACGTGTTGACCATAGGGTCCGCATACCTTAACAAACCCACAAAAAAATGTAACAAACAATATTTTATTATTATTATTTTTTTAATAATTTAAATACATTCTCATTTATTTTTAAAGAAATAATCAAATGTTTTAAATTATTTAAATCATCTCTCTCTCTTTATTTAAATGAAATGAAATTCAAAAAATCAAAATTGATTTGAATCTCAAAACACTTTAAGACCGCAATATCAAAACTTTAACCTAAGTTTAATAACACATAACATAAAATGAAAGAACAACATGATAAACATAACAAAATAGATTCTAAATTTATTTACTACAATGTCACGCTTGCTGAAATAAAAGTTTCTAAAAGGGAAACAAAACTACAAAAGTTTACAATTTTCTAGTGGGTCCCTAATTTTGGGGTAAGTTGTGCAATAGCAACAACAAATGGTGACTCTTCTAGGAAATGCTCTTGGACATTTCAGACTAAGAACCCGATCTGAAACCAATAAAACCCAAAAATCAAAAACATAAGCATTAATAATATCCAAAGAATGTTAATAGACAATTTCAAAATGGAATAGCTAAAATATTTGCTTTTTCTCAGTGTGTATCCTGTGATTCATTTTGCATTCCTAATACCATTCATATTACATCAATAGTTTTGTAGTTAGGCTATCAAGTTTTCACTTTTTAGGGGCACCTCTACATTGCTCCACTACCAGTCGAGTGTCCATAGCTCCAGTGGAGATAACCTTACTCTCTTTGAGACATTACTCTACTGCCAGTCAGGTTTTTATAGCCCCGATAGAGGTTATATGAATCACCCAAATATTAGATGAATTTTACATTTTGCCTCTTTTCCTTATTTTAGTCTAGACATAGCTCCACTACTAGTTAGGCGTCTATAGCCCCAATGAATATTATCTAGACTATTGTGACTAATTTAACTTTACTTTCCATTGTATTTACTTTGCTTTTATATCAAGCTTTATGTTGCTTTGCAAATTCATCTGGTACTTGGGTTAGATATATATAGTAAGGCTAAAGATAGAGTATATTGGATTTTCACCTTAATCTGTAAAACTGAATAACTTTATCCTTCAAAATTTCAAAGAATACTCATTTTAATGTGATGCAATACATGTGGAGCTTTTGCAAAAATGGTTTCATTATTCAATATTTTTACTATCTTAATCCAAATTCATAAGGATAATTATTAAACAATCTCACTTTCTTTTCTTCAAGTTTCTTCTATTTTAAAAATAGGGAATTTATCCTAAGTGACACAGGAACAAGTAGTAACAAAGAATCCAAAAGTTGTATCTATTACAAAAAAATGCTTCAATCAAATAAAAAAATAAAAAAAATTCACAAAAGCTAAGAAACAAAAAATGAGAACATGATCTGAAATCCAATTTTTTTGCATAAGCCAGTTTTATTGCAAATCAAAAATGGAAATACATCCAAAATTTCACAACAATACAAGAACATACACAAACAAGTGACAATAAACAATCTCACAAAATGAGTTTTATACAAGCAGAAATCTATAAAACCAAAACACTATATACATGAGATGAATATATACAAATATATACAATATATGTATGAAGGATACCAAAAATTTGGCTATAATTTATCTGGATCCCAAACCTGTTTTTATCACAAATGGAAATACTTTTAACATGATAGGCACACCAAATTGTTTGAGCATCATCCCATAATATGATCAGGCCTACAAGCACAAAAGACTTTAATTTACCTCTTTCACCCCACCATTTTAATCTAGTTTCGTTAGTAATCCTATAATGGAGTTTCAATTTATCAAAATGATAAGACAATAAATTACTTCTTGTTCTTTCTCATATATTCCTTAAAATATGAATTTCAAAATTCAATTCATGATTTAGAATTAGGCTCCCTTTTTCAAATACGAGTTCTTACAAATAGGAGCCTATTTCTAAAAATTTTAAAGCTAAGTCATTTTTCATGTTTTTAGGCTAATCAAAAATATGCAAAAATTGACAAGCGTCTAGAATACCTGACATATGCATATCATTATAAGTTTGTACCCCAAACTCGATAATCAATTGTTTATGGACTTGATTCGGATCTTCAATCACGTTTTCTTTCATTTTATTTATGGCAATGAATTTAGGAGTTATCTCCAATTCCTTGTTAACAACACTTGATATTTTGTTATCAATAGCATGAGCATCCAAAGAAATATCATACCACTTATTACTTTGAATTTCAATAGCCAATAACAAAGGTGAAGATTCTACCTTGTCATCCACAATCAACATATCATGAGTAGCATTTACCAAAACTTGGTGAGCCATTGTAATTTTTATTTTTCTTTATGAGCTCCATCATTGTCCTCTTGTAGCCCTTCATCTTCATCAATTACCTACTTTTCAAAAACACCAAAATTAGACATCCAATTAAAAATATATCTGTCATTTTCAATCCATAAGTCTTGTCTATCTAGGGATGTGTCAAATAACACATCTCCCTCATAAACCACTTGAGTTGTTTTCAATAAATAAATATTTTCATTTGGATTGTCAATGGTATCAAACCCAAACCATTCAGATTCTAGAATTTCCTCTATCTGAGGTGGCCTAGATATTATAGGGTTCTTAGGTGAAACAAGGCCTTCAATTTCCTACCCCTCCAATGATATTTATTTATTTGAATCTCCAAGACAATCATATGAATTTGTACTCAAATTTTGAGTAGTCAAATGTAAAAGATAAGATTTTACCTCTTCTTCATCCATAAAAAATGATTCATAAGAAACATTTACCATTTCTTTATTTTCAATTTCAATAAGGTGTTCAATAAACTCATCTTCAAAGTGATTGAATTTTGGAACCTTCTCTATTTTTTCCAGTGGCTCTTAATTTTATGATTGTATAGCCATTGCAAATTCTTCATATGAGGCAGAATTTTCAACATCTTGCATGTCAAGTGAAATAGAAATTTCATCAGTAGGATTGTGAGAAACCAATGATTCACAATGCATACCCAAATCATTATAATAATTATCATCTAAACCCATGGGATGAAACTCTATTACATTTTCATCATCAATTGATTCCTTTTTAAACTTATTTTCAACCACTTTTGGAGACTTCTATGTTTCTAAAATTGGATCAAATCCTACATATAATTTTCTATGATTATCCCAATTCTCAGTTGTAAATGATGACTCTAAACTTTTCATTTCTAGTGGGTCAGTATTTGAAACACATTATCTTTCTTGATCATCTGATTCAATTATTTCACTCAATTCTATGGAAGGTCTTGAACTATCATATGTTTCAAATTTAGTTAGATCTAGGACTCTTCCATCATTTGAAAACTCATGAATTTCTACATTTTGATGGACTTGTACCTCAACATGAATCATGGGTGGTATCTGATTTGGAGCTTTAGGTCTAATTCGATATAATTGATCCATATTAATACCTTGAGAAATAAATTGTTGTTCAAATATTGTTGCTTCATTGTACACTCTAGGAAAGGATGTAATTTCAAGAAGTCTCAAAAACATAGAAGTAACATGATCTAAGGCTCCCATGTATATTTGACTAGCTATTTATTTTGAAATAACATAATGTATCCTCACTTTGCTATACAAATCATGGAACTTATCATTGAATAATTTTATGGATTCATTAGGTTCTTTATGAATAGAGACAAACTAATTTAACATCATAACCAGGTCAACCACATTTCCAAAATGGCTAAGAAATGTTGCTTCTAATTGATCCCAAGAAGCAATAGAACTTAAAGGAAAATGAATGTATCATTCAAATGTGACCTCATCCAATGTAAATAAAAATAACCTACAAGAAACATCTTTGTGCATAAGTTACAAATAAATTAACATGTCCTTGTATCTCTGAACGTGTTCCTCAATTGATGTCACATCATGGCTGAATTGAGGTAAATATTCTTCTACACCTTCAAGGATTTTATGGGTAGTAATATTTTTATGACAATAATAACCACCTATCTAGGATGCAATCCCTACCATTAAACCAATTTCAATATGAAAAAATATACATAAAAAATTTACAATAATTGAATCATGTAACCATATTTCTAAAATTATAGCAGATTAATATTAATGCAGCATAAATCAGATTTTTTTTTTAAATAAGTAAAAAAAAATTGGACAACTTCAAATGCTGAAAATCAAATACCTGATTTTAGGGCCTCCTTCTAATGCCAATTATGTTGAGTGATAATTTTTTCTAGTTGCAAAACTACACTCAAAGTTAGGATTTCTGAATATAAAACCCTCTCTTGCAAAGAAATGATTAGTTTCTCCAAGGTTCTATGTTACAATATGCTTTTAAAATATGAAAATAATGAAGTGTGATAAAATATGAACATAATGTTGAAACTACTTCAAGGTGAACATAACCATTAACAAGGGTCCTGGATTTAAGTATTTGATTTATAATCATTAAATGTGATGTTCATGAGGTTTACTCTCCAACTATAAGATTAGTAATTAAATTTACCCAAATCTGACTTTATAAAGTGCAAAATTTAATTAAAACCTTTAGCAAATAATTTTAATTAAACTATGTTCAAATACTTTAGGTTAAAATTTCATGAAAATTATTTGAACATTTAATTAAAATTATTGTGTTTATTTCCAAATGTAAATTGTTGTGAAATTGAAATGTGAAATAAATATTTTACTTTAGGTTATAGCATTATGAATGTGACTCTCGTGAATTTTTAAATTTAAATAAAATAAAAAATAAAGGGGGGGGGGATTAAATTAACTTTTTATTGTAGGTTACAAAATAGAAATAGACACTTTCTGAAATTAAACCTAACCTATATCGACTAGCATTAACCCAATCTAATATAGACTAAGTGCTATCTTCTGAGGAAAAATATTTAAAATATATCAAATCATTAAATACATAAAACATCGTTAGCTTACATGTTTTAACATAATTAAATTGATATATTTATTGAAATCTTACAGTATGCCCTTCCAAAAATCTTTGTGTTCAAAAGTGAAGCCCTTTGTGTAACCTGGGAGGATCCTTTGGTTATTCATCTACTTATTTCAATCCTTATCTTCCAAATCGTCTGACCCTATTTTAGTTTTCATCCTCTCATTTATAGATGAATAAATTACGTTATAACCATTTCATACTTAGTTTGCTCAATTTACGCAATTTCAAACAGTTTGATAATCGACAACTTTGTTCTCTCTTTTTGTTTATCTTATTGATATAATTTCATTATAACACTTAATGAATCCCTTCGGCCTTTATTTATATCATATTTGCAGTATATTTAGACTTCCTCTTATATAATAAATAATTTAACTTTATACACCATATTTATGCCATGAATATATTTTAATTATCAATGACATGGTGTATTCTTTGAAATGGACATAACCAAAATCAGTACCTTGGGATCAATAACACTTATGCGGTAAAAATTTACAGCACACCAGTAAGTAGAAGATATTTCTACATCATAATGGAATCTGATTCCATTATCCATTCTGAATACTATTGAAGGCATTAATTAATTTTATCTATCATCACTATATGTGTCCGTTGCTGGCTCTAGATACCTTCAAGTTTTAAAACAAATGATATTCGAAGTGACCAATTCATCCATATGTTAGTTTTATTGCAATTGTAGTGCATGATGCTGAAGCAATGTGAGTGAGATCAAAATCCCTATAACACTGACATTCCATTCTATTGATTACATGGATATAAGTAGACTAGCTTCGAGGGGAACATAAATGGTATTACAAATTTTACGACAGTAATATGGTTGGGCATATAAAACCAACATGAATAAATGGATAGTAGTACTGAAAGGATTATGTGAGAAATAGCATGGTGAATACAACATATTTAAGATTTATTTTGTTTTGTCAAAATGATCCTTATGAAACCTCCATTACTGGTAAAATATGGAGTAGCAACATCTTAAACCTTCGCATGAGATGAAATTTCAATTAATATTTTCAATCAAGTGTGGTAATAGTGGTTTGTATGTTCGCCTTCCATACGCATCTTGCTGTAACTTTGTTCTCGAAAATGTGAACATGGAGTGAACATTCAATTTTATAAAGCTTTCAACCTTCAACATAATATGATGGGTCATTTTATTGACATCTACGTTGTGTTATTTAAATAAAAATCATCAATGATGTTTGCCATATGTACCATATGCAACACATGTAGCCTTCTCTACAACCTGCAATTTGTGGATAAATTGATGATATATTCATTTTTTATGTACACATTTACATCCAAATACGATGTATTTTCAGCTTCATCCACATCATCATTACTTCAGTTACAGTGTATCATCGCACAACAATATCAACTGATATACGTCCTGAGTTGGACCACCTCGCATGCCTCCAATCATGAACTCTTCATATTTTAGATCCCACATTCATCCGAGAAAATAAAATAGATACTTTATAATCAGAGGCACCCCCTCGACTAGATGATGAGTTGTTCATCTCTTAAGAGCACCTCTCCCATGCTAAACCTTCAAAACTTTGCATGACATTTGAACGTGTTGACCATCGGGTCTGCGTACCTTAACAAACCTACAAAAAAATGTAACAAAAAATATTTTATTAAAATAATTTGTTTTAAATAATTTAAATACATTTTCATTTGTTTTTTATAAAAGAATCAAATGTTTTAAATGCTTTAAATCATGTTTCTTTTTTTTTAAATTAAATGAAATTCAAAAACTCAAAACTGATTTGAATCTCAAAACACTTTAAGACCACAATATCAAAACTTTAACCTAATTTAATAACACATAATATAAAATGAAAGAACAACATGATAAACATAACAAAAAAATTTAAATTTATTTACTACAATGTCATGAAAGACTCTTGCTGAAATAAAAGTTTCTAAAAGAGAAACAAAACTGCAAAATTTCACAATTTTCAAGTGGGTCCTCAATTTTGGGGTAAGTTGTGCAATAGCAACAACATACTAGAGCTTATAACTCTCAACCATGCAAGGTCCATCCTAACAAAGATCTAGAATAATAGAATCATCCATATCTTCCTACGCATGGCTCTCTAAATGATAAAAATATCCAACTTCTTGCTCTTAATGAGCTCTCCTAGACCAAAATTCCCCCTTAGAAATATTCTATACCATACCAAACTATCTAGCAACTTGATATAAAAACCATAACTCTCACTCCCCTCTTGGCTTGCATGGCCACATAACATTTCATAATTGAGCTAGATCATATTCACCATCTATCCATTTGATATATAGTTGGAAGAGTCATCATATGACCTGATCTAGCAAGCTCATATCATGCCCTCATTACATCTATCAGGTGTCACACAATAGACTCTCTCCTTCTAATAAAAAACCATATGTTTCTTACAGTCATATACTCTTCTTAGAAATCAAAATGGTCATAGATCAATATGTGATCTATGGTAAAACCTAAAGCAAATTGTAGCACACCAAGTTACAGCCACCTCTATATACTATCTAGTGTAATGTCTAATATAGGTATGCCAACACTATATCTTATAGGTAAACATGACCTAGTAATCCCTTGTATCTATGACTATACCACCCTAAAACCAATGCATCACTTGATTTTTGGTATCTCCCATAAGAGCACTTGATACCAATCCATATAGTAGAGTACTATATATATCCAAGTGTCTTCCTATGAAGGTAGTATTAGTGTTAATGACAAATTATACCACTAGAAATTTCTCATGCTCTATCAATATCCATAAGCACCACATCCAATTTTTCCCCATCTCTACTTGAACACCTCTAATGATAATTTTGAGGATCTATTATACATCCTCTAATTTAACTACCATATCTCCTATAGGGGTATAAAAGGTACTCATCTCTGATTACCATTGCTCTTCTAGTGTTATCATCAATGCCCAATCAAATCTAACTTTTGGCATGCACACAAGATCATATAGGACTATGATATTTAGCAATCCATAGTAAACATTGTCTGCCAAATCTTGGATAACTTGTAATGCATGAGATATCTTATCTTGGCACTATAAAATATATAGATATATGTACATCCACAAAAAGCACAAACATCAACTTGGCATTCTAATAAAAACTTCATGTAAACAAACTATGTGAGGCACATAAAACTATATCAAAACCTTCAAAATTATTACAAAATCTATACCATGAGAAAAAATTGATAAAGATATTTCAAATGAATATAAAGAATACTAAGTTTTCCATAAAATTGGTACCCCAAAAAATCCATAAATGATAGCACCTAAAAATGGCACAACTAGGGCAAGAAAACACTTTGACCTTTAAGGCTTACAAAACTTTACAAAAATAATATAGTTGGAAAGAGCTCTCTCCAACATTGACCTCCCAAAATATCTATAGATAAAAGTTCTATAACTTGACAATAGTGTTGTATGGTCTATATGGTACCTTTTCCACCAATGATAATGCCATATGGAATCATCAAATGGACCAACACAAGTATTTAACAAATGTTAATATTATACAAAAGCATCATTTAATGATGTAACCATATACTAATGCAAGCATTGTATAGACATGCAATTATCATACAATGAAATCACCCTACAAACATAGAAGCATGGTATGCCAATAAAAGTATTGTATGGATACAATAGTGTCATATGACAATGAAACTATCATACAAATTATAATTACTCCATACAAAAGTATTTCTTAGCCTAAATTTGTGTTTAGGGTATGTAAACCAATGAAATATTACTATTAAAAAATGACATGATACTAAACAAATAAACTTGAAAGAAACAATCAAAGGTTTTCATTGCTTAGCTCTATTGGTACAACCTCTCCTTGGCCCATGACCCACACAACTTTTTTTTGGTGTCATAGTCACTCCTCATTATCCATATTTGCAACTTTCTCTCTTGTCTTCCTCTCCTTATCTTTTGCATGGTGAAAATAAACTCCCCTCCCTCCTACCCACCCATTTATATCTCTTTTCCCTATTATCTCCCTTGAAAAATATTTTCCATATCTTTCTTCAATTTCAAAACACTTTTCCATCTAAATTTAATAAATCTAATCACACCTTGATGATATAAGGGTTCATTTTCATCTAATTCACACATGACTAAATAAAATTCTCCTTCCCATTCAATCCACTTTCATGTTTCCTAGGCTCTCCCCCCCCCTCTAAAACTGAAGGGGACATACTAGGGCATAAAATTGCATCAATCACAAACCTAATTCTAGGAAAATAGATAACCCTTTTATCACAAAATTAGGTCATCTATGATGATTTTTGTTGCATTTTTTAAAAAATAAATGTATCAAAAAGAGAAAAATGTAGACATCTAATTTTTTCCACCTTCCAAACACCAATTGTATTATATATATATATATATATATATATATATATATATATATATATATATATATAAATATATATACTATCTATTATGTCAATAAAAATATTATAGATGCTAAACTCAATTACACTATCATAGAAAAATAATTCTTAGAAGTTGTACATGCCATTAATAAATTTTACCATTATATTATGGTCTAAAAAATATTTCCATACACTTACCATACAACCATCAAATGTCTGATGAACAAACCAATAGTAAGTGGTAAAATTATTAGATGGCTATTACTCCTACAATAATTTAATGTACTATCATAGACAAACTTGGTAAGGATAACATAATGGAATATTTTCTATCCATGTTAATGTCTCATGATAACACTACCACTAAGTATATATTCTCAAATGAGCATCTCTTTGTTCTTGAAAATTACATACCATGGTATGTTTATATGGCTAATTACTTAGCCATTGGTAAAATATCCCCTGCACTCACTCCCTGAGAAACTCGAACATTAATTGAGAAGTGTAGGTTTTTCATGGATTGATGGCTATCTATTTAAAACTAGTCCTATTCAACTCATGAGATGATGTGTTGCAGAAAATGAAACCATAGAAATATTAAAAACCTGTCATGATGAACCGTATGATGGACATTTTGCAAGAAAAAGAACTACATTTAAATTTTTACAAATAGGGTATTACTGAACCTCATTATTTAAATATGCAATAAACTATGTAAACCATTTTTATCAATATCAATAAATGGATCGACCAACTCCATGAGATGAAATGTCCCTTTAGCCACATTTGCATATTGAACCATTTGATAAATGAGGGATGGATTTTATTGGGACTATCAATCGATAATTTAATGGTAAAAGGTATTTGTTAGTATGTATTGAAAATGTAACTAAATGGGTTGAAGTGTAGACATTTTGGAATGCAAAATAAGACAATGTAGCATAGTTTTTATATGAATTCATTTTCACTAGGTTTGATATTCCCAAGAAAATTACCACTAACCAAGAGACTCGGTTTACTTTGAAGATGATTTAGGAATTGATACAACAGTTCCAAATCTAGCACAACAAAACCACCCCATACAATCTACAATAAAATGACTAGGTAGAAGTTACAAAGTGAGATTTGGATAACATCTAACGAAGATAATGTAGTAACATAAGAAGGATTAGGATAAATGCCTTTTGGAAGAAGTATGGGCATATTGAACCACGTGGAAATCAACAACTTGATTTACACAATTTTAGTTGGTGTACAAGAAAAATGTAATGATGCCAATAAAATTTGAGATTAAAAATCTACGTACTTCTATGGAGCTCAATATGGATTTATATATTGCACAAAAAGAGTGTATTCACCAACTAAATCAATTGGATGAATACTAGCAAGATGCATTACAGTGCACAAAAATAATGTAGAAGTTAGAGAGCAATATGGCATAACCGGTTTCAAGAGAAAAATAAAAAGCTCATATAGAGGTGGAAGGGTTCGTATGAGGTGATTAAAATTATTAACAATGGATTTTTCTATGTTAGAAATATTGATGACAATGACATAGTTTTTATGGTCAACGACCACCACTTACAACCTTACCATGTGCCTCCAATTAACATGATCAACTTAGATGTAGGCATAAGGGAGACCCCCATTCTCTAAAAAAATTCAGTAGGTCAATGAATGCTTACATGTTTGTTGTAAAATAAATAAAAGGAAAAAATATGAGAAGAAAAAAAATAAAACAAAAAGAAATATAATATATATCTAATATATTTTTCTTTTATTATTGTTTTGCAGGGCTATGTGGAATCAATTACACATTTATAGGTATCTAACTATTGAGCCGATCATACACAAAGCTATGTTACCCTATTTTTCTTTTATTTTGGTTTCATTTTATAGGACCATGTGGAATTAGTTGTAGAGCTATAGGCATCCTGGTCAAATGAGCCTATCAGGCATGGAGCTATGTTGCCTTATTTTTCTTGCTTTTTAGGAATATAGCAATACAAAAAAGATACTTATATTCTAGCAACAATAGGCACCTATATCCAGGCTAGGCAGTATGTGTCTATTTTCCACCAAGAGGATGACACATGTATTTAGGCTAACATAAAAGGTGCTTACTTCCCACTAGGAGGGTGACATCTATATTTGGGCCACCATAAAAGCACTTATCTTCTAGTAGGGGGAGTGGTACCTATATTCATACCAATACAAGGTCACCAATATCTAGTGCCTATCTTTAGAGGTAGAACATAGGTACCTATATCTAGAACATAACCACCTATCTTCAAAACTAGAATAATGATGACACCTAAATCCAAATGAAGTAGAAGAAACTATCTTCCATTCAAAGTAAAGTGCCTATATCTAAAATAGAAGTGGTGCCTATATCCATGTGTAAACAGTGAATTCAAAATTTTATGATGGAGTATGTCTACTTTTCAGTTACCAAATTATGAGTATGCTTAATCTTGAGATGTTGACAATGGGGTACACTACTTTTAAATTCCAATGCAGAAGTGTGTTGTCCCACAACGAATAATTATGGTTTTTATTTTCAACAAGAGATCTCAAAAATAATAAAATATAGTACCCAATAACATTACTTTGATGAGATTGCTCCACATGAAAAATTCAAGTCTCTGATTCATCCTGATACATTTTAATCAATACTTTGATCAATCAAGTTGCACCACCAGGCACCTACACATCATGTTTCATTAAAAATCACCCAAGTATGTAATTATTTTTTTGTTATGTATGTGCATAGTTATCATGAAAAACATTTATGTGTTATGTGCCAAAACATACCCCACATTTTTGTTGTCCAATCATGCAACAAAAATTTATAATTTGGCACCAATAAGGAAAGGAGGAGATTGCAACTATATCCAACTATATTCGGGTGCATGCTTCAAATTTGATTACATGGATTCTATAATTATTATTAATTACAAGAATATAGGTGCCCATTATATGCATGAATAAAGTCACATGCTTTAGTATGATAAAAATAGATATAAATATCTATTTTACAACCAAAAAAGAAAACAAATAGAGCATATGCCATGGGACAACCTTCATGAAATAATGCACAAAAATATGAGCCCATAAATATCTCAAACATTATAGGATTTGTTTGAGGTCAACTCAAAGCTATAGGATGGATAGATTATTGTTGCCTGGTCATCTAGGACCAAAACCTCATGGCAACATAATAATTTGTAGCTTTAATGGATGTTAGAGTTGTGTGGATGTGAGGGTTGGTAATACTAGTGATGAAGGAATATGTAGTAGAAGTCACTAACCTCCCATTTATAGGGGACCAAATATACAAGGGGGATAATATTGATCGTTGCGCTCAATTATTTTTTGGGTAACCCACAATGTGGTTGACACATTTGGGGTTTCAAAAATAGTATGTCCTAGAAGCATGGTGATAGGTGTTTGATCACTTGGGATGTTTTTTCACCTATATTTTAAAATATTCTTGGCTCAATGTCCACCACATTTGATTCTTGAATCATTTGCTACATGGGGACCATATCAATACCCCATAGTATTTGATGAGTGCCCTATAGGAAGAGGCTAGAAGATACCAAGTGGGCACAATAGTGGCATTGGGATATAACAGGTAGATTTCAACCCTAATTTGACATGCTAAAGCATAGTGGATTGCATCACCACCACTAGTTATTGTAGCAGAGTAAGTTGCATCTGAATCATCCAATGAGCGATATAAGGATAATAAATATAAGGAAATAGAGATACCTACATTCCAATATATTCATTCATAAGGGGAGGTAGAGTAGCCTAAATTGATCCCATTTAGAGAAACATCACCACCTACGTACATAGGTGGGATGGCAATAGATAATTTGGTTGATTATAGGTCATCGAAGAGATATGACAATGACATCGTCGAGGATGAATATGTCATCCAAGTGTTGTAAGGCTTGGACTTTGTTGAAGTGCCCTTTAGCAAATCTTTGGAGGAAGACCTGCATGGCAAGTTACTAGAATTTAAAGTATAAGCCTCTATTTGGGAGGAAAAATACCTCTCAATCCAAACTAAATTTTAGGAATTTAGATGGGCTACTATAATAGAACAAAAAAAATTAAACCACATTGTGTGGTAGTTTAAAAATAAAGTGTAGCAATTGGAGAACATGGTGCAACAATTGCAATAATTGCTCATCATAAAGAAGGATAGAGTTGACATTGCTATGCAAATATATGGGGCCATGGACCTAGCCATTTCCCCATCGAATTAGAAGAGAAGGTGGCATCCATAGGGGTGTACCATATAGCATTGGGGTGCAGTATTCCTGGGTGGGGAGGTGATATTAGAGGGTCAATAATGATAAATAGATAATTTCTAACTCGGTTACCAAATCATACAACCGTATAGTCCTCTGAACTATCCTTTATGATAGTTAAACAACTTGTACGGATGTCAAACTCTCATACTATACGGATACAAATAATATAGTAGCATGGATTGTATGCTTTTACACTTATCCAAACTGACATAATCATAAAGTTGATTGCCTCAAACTACCAAATCGGGTAAGTCGATCCCTATGGTTCAGTTTGCCAAATTGGGTAAGTCAACTTTGTATGATTTGTATAGACTCTGGTGTACGATCGACAAAAACTGATGGTACAAATAAGTTCCCAATCAGATACTCTAATGCCTCAATCTCTCTCAAGTATATTTTGTAAGGTTTTACTATGCCAATTAATCCATTCTCTGAGATGTACCAACCATTGTAATGGAGCTCGGGAGAGATTCCATTCAGTTGATTACATATAGAAATCATACAATAGGGTTCACAACATCATTCTCCATATTGCCATGCTCACATATCATTCCTCAAGTTCCACTAGTGCTAATATATATCAAGGAGTTGCAACAATACATAAAACTAAGCTAAAACAATAACCAAAAAATACACATGCATCAATATTCCATCATAGATCATCAATCATCATTGCCAGGATCATACACAATGTGTAATGACATATTTCCATTCCATTATAGCATAAATGTCATTACAAAAAGTTTATTCTATCAATATCTTGCAATAACTCAGATGTAAATTAGCTATTATAGCCAACAAGTACTCTATTCTATCTCTTAGCAACCAGACATACAAATTTGAAAATGGGGCCTTATATAACATTGCCTAGGCCATTCCAAAGTGGTTCCTGATGTACAATTGAATACATTAATTTGGCCTTTTACTAAGTTGGACACCTTAGTTAGCAAATATATGCACCATTTCACTATGAAATTACACTTCCCATACATTTGGATGAATTTTAGTGCACCCTGTATGATTTTTTGCTACCTTGTATAGTTTTTCCATCCAATTGTATGGTTTACCCCTACCTGTACAATTTACAAAACTTGGGCAAGTTGTCACTTATGTCAAAACTATAAAAATTGAGCAAATCCTTTTTTATCACTTCCTCTTCTTCTGGGAGGTGGATTTTCTGCCTACATCTACCCTCTCCTTTACTTTGGTCGATATCCTCACCGACTCATTTTTCTTCTTCCACTATGCCTCATAGTCTACCACTACAACCTGTAAGTCCTTGAATTACAACTTATACATTTCTCGTTCATTCCTCAACTTGGCTATGTAGCTTCCCATATCTACTACTTTTGCCCCATGGAAGTTAGCCTTTTCCTCGGTAGTCTTCATGAACTCCATCATCTTCTTTTCATGGTATGAGGCACTCTTTTTCAACCTCTCCTACAAGTGAGCTTCTCCTCGAGCTGCTGCCTGAAGTTCTTCATTCTTTTCATAATAGTCTTCAGGTGATGACTAATATCAACCTCCATAGCTCGAATACTATCTTCCTTGGTTTTCAACTAAGATTACTTTTCTAGGACCATCTCATTCAATATTTTATTATCCTTTGTTAGCTCCTCTTTTTTATTGGCTTGTGTTGAAATTTGCTCACTCTTCTTAGCCAACTGAGCTATCATTTGTTACTCCTTTGCTTTGAGTTGTGCCTCCAACTCCTTAATCCTATCCTCTACCATCTATGATATCTGTCACTTTTCCTCTTCAAGCATGTTAAGTCTAGCTTCAAACTCAATTCTGATGCTTGATAAATCTTTTTCTAGTTTCTTTATCTTCTCTTCTATCGTAACTCTACTTTTTTGTAGTTCTTCTTCTATTACGGCCAATCTATTTTGAGTGGTTGTGGTCTCCTCCTTCTGAGCCTCTTTGAACTAATATATTTGCTCCAATCCTATGCTCAACCACTCTATCCAGTGTGTTAGGAATTTAAACTTTGTCAGGGTGATAGCCAATCTAGTAGCAACCCTCTTGTACTCCAAATCTATCGTATTTGTGAGATAGGTTGGATTATTGGCCCTATCCAAGTACATCCTTGGATATTTCCTCTAATTTGTTCTCACCCCTTCTAGCAAGTCATATTTTCCCAAAATTTTTGTTACCTCTTCCCTGGGCAACCTCCATGGATGTTGTGCATGAATGTCTACAATTATCCTTGTATGCTCTACACTATTCACCCATTCTATTATCTTGTCTAACTCAAGATACACTTGTTCATCCCACAACTTCAATTATCCTATGTTTTTGGATGTGTCTCATCCTTTGAATATGAAGCATTGTACAACAGACATGTGGTTTAGTGGTATTTCTCATTAGTGAGTGGCTCGAGGCCCTAGGTGAGGGGGTGAAGCCCTCCCAAGGGGGTTTGGTGGGGGTATACCCCCTTGGGAGGGTGAAGCCCTCATTGGGGGGTTCACGGGGGTGGAGCCCCCCAAAAAATTTCCCTTTTTTTGAAGTGATTTATAGAGTGGTTTTTGAGTTTCCTACGGTTGGTGGGTTTTGGCGATTGTAGCCCATAGTATTTTGCCCATGGTATTCTAATACCACATTGTGGTTTAGGGTTGTAATATTTTCCTTTTATATTTATTGTAATGTCCCATTTTGGGCAAGGAGTGAAAATAATAATATCAAAGGAGGTGTGGCTCTTGTTTGCTAGATTAGCCCATATTGGGTGAACTAGGGTAAATCTCTTGTGTTATATGTGCATGTTTATTGTGAGTCATTATTTTCTTCTGTATCATTTAGTTTTTGCACTATTATTTTGGAATAAGTTGGAGTAATTCTCTTCATATGTGGCCAATGTTAGCATATATATTATTATTCCATTATTATTATTATTATTATTCCAATGTTCAAAAACAAGTTCTTCTTGATGGCAAGTATCATATTGAAAAATTCCTCTATGTTCCAGGATTGGTGAACAATTTATTATTATTCACACAAATTTTGGACAAGGATATGGTTGTGAACTTTAGTGTTGAGGGAGGCAAGAAGTGTTGTTCTATTACCAGGAGGGGTAAGAACATTGCAACCACTTCATATAAGCATGGCTTATTTTCCTTAGATGCTATATCTACTCCACATGTAGCCATGACAGTCTCTACAAAGGAGGCAACTTCCCTATGGCACAAGAGATATGGGCATCTTAGTTCTGGATACTTACTTGAGCTAAGTAAGTATGAGATGGTAAAGGTTCTTCCTTCTCTTTCTTACACATTACCAGTGTGCTCTGACTGCTTGGTAGGAAAGCAACATAGAGTACCTTTTGAGAAAATCTCTACAAGAGCAAAGAAACCTCTGGAGTTGATTCACACCGATCTATGTTGTCCTTTCACACCCATAAATTGTGGGGGGAAGAGGTATTTTTAGTTGTTTGTGGATGATTACTCATGAAATATGTGGGTGTTCTTTCTTAATCTAAAATCTGAAGCATTTGGTTTCTTCCAGCAATTCAAGAAATATGTTGAGAAGGAGTCAGGGACTTCTATAAAGACCCTCCGCTCAGATCGAGGGGGGAGTTTACCTCAAAATAATTTTTTGCATTCTTGAATGCACATGGGATCAAGAGACAGTTAACTATTGCTTATACTCCTCAGCAAAATGGTGTTGTTGAAAGGAGGAATCGTTCCATCATGGAAATGGTTCATTGCATGCTCACAAGAGCTAGTCTTGAGCAACAATATTGGGTAGAAGTTGTCACCATAGTAGTATATCTATTGAATAGGGCACCCACAAAGACCCTACAAGGAATGACTCCACAGGAATCTTGGAATGGTCGAAAACCCTCCATCTCTCATCTACGTATTTTTGGATGTAATGCTTTCATGCACATACCAAAAGAGAAAAGGAAGAAGCTAGATGAGAAGACATTGAAGTGTATTCTTCTTGGCTATGATGAGAACTCTAAGGGTTATCATTTTATTTATCCTTTTAATAAGAATATTCATGTTAGTAGAGATGTCATTTTTTATGAGGCTTTCACATCACAAAGCACATCAAATGTATACCTAGATCTTGTGGAATCTAAAGTTGAGAAGTCTCCTTCGTCATCAAATACTAGAGGACCATATACTTCTTCATATTCTTCATTACCATATAAGAAGAATTCAAAGTGGTATACAAATACAATCAGAGACTCAAAATTATCCACTCCACCAGATTTGACTTTGGATAGACCTCGTACTTGCAGCATGGCTCGATAGGAAAAAGCTACAACAGAGACTACTGAGGTTGATGATCTTTGTCAATATTTTGAGGAACTTTCTGTAGATCCATACAGAGAAATAGAGGATATGGATATAGATGATGATAGGGTGTTTATATCTTCAATGAATGAACATGAACCTATTTCTATGCAATATGCCCTTAGTGATCCACAATGGAAGGCTGCTATGGATGTTGAGTATAAGTCTCTGATGAAAAACAAAACTTGGAAGCTTGTCAATATACCATACGAAAAGAAGCCCATAGGCTGCAAATGGGTGTACAAATTCAAGTACAAGGCATATGGGACAATAGATAAGCATAATGCCCATCTTATTGCAAAGGGCTATGCTCAAAAGGAAGGCATTGACTATGAGAAAACTTTTGCACCTACTACTCGGATGACCACCATTCGAGTTCTTTGTACTATGCCAGTGCAGTATGGGTGGAAATTTCACCAAATGTATGTCAAGAGTGCTTTTCTAAATGGTGATCTCCAAGAGGAAGTCTACATGACTCAACCGAAAGGATTTGAAGTGGAAGGCAAAGATCAGAAAGTGTGCAAGTTGGTCAAATCCTTATATGGTTTTAAAAAAAGCTCCTCGAGCTTGGTATATAAAAATGGATAATCACCTCCTATAGCATGGATTCAAGAGATTTCCATCAGATGCAAACCTCTATTTCAAGAAACAAGGTTCTAAGATAGTGTTGCTTGTACTCTATGTTGATGATCTGCTCATTACAGGGAGTTCAAAAATTATGATCTCTGCTATCAAAAAGGACTTGTGTAAATATTTTGAGATGATAGATCTCATACTTCTCCATTACTATCTAGGTCTGGAAGTGAACTAGAAGGAGCACTACATCAAAGTGTCTCAGAAAAATATGCCAAGACATTTTTAGAAAAATATCGCATGATTGATTGCAAGCCAATGGCAACTCTAATGGAATCAGGGCTTCAGTTATCATGATATGATGATTCACCTCAGGTAGATGCTACTCTCTATAGTCAGTTGATTCGGAGTCTCATATATCTGACCAATACTAGGCCAGATATCGTATTTTCTATCAACTATCTTTCGAGGTTCATGCAGGAACCTAAGACCACTCATTGGAAAGCAAAAAAATGTGTTCTTCACTATGTCCATGGCACAATGGAATATGGCCTAGAGTAAAAGAGGAATAACAAATTCTTCTTGCAAGGATACATGGACTCTGACTATGTCGAGTCATATGATGATCGTAAGTCAACTTTAGGATATATATTTCATCTTGGATCCGGTCCTGTCTCTTGGCACAGCAAGAAGCAATAGGTGGTTGCTATCTCATCTATAGAGGCAGAGTATCGCGTCGCACATGAAGTTGTGTGTGAAGTGATATGGTTGCATCACATTCTGACAAGTATGGATCTTCCATAAAAATCTCCAATACACTTGTTCTACAACAACCAGGGTGTTTTGAACCTTGTTAAGAATCCAGTGCATCATTAGAAAACCAAGCACATTGACACACAATGCCACTTCATTCAAGATGAAGTTCCAAGGCACCAAATTCAACTTCAGTACATCTCCACCAATGCTCAAGTTGCAGATATTTTCACTAAGGCACTTGCACATGTCAAATTTGAATTGTTTCATAGCTCTCTATGTATTGCAAAATGATGTAATCAAGGGGGATGTTAGTATAGCTAGTAGTTATCTTTTTTTCCAAATAATGTAATAAGGGGGATGTTAGCATATATATTATTATTCCATTATTATTATTATGCTAACAAATTTTGTTAGCATATTGGTAGTGGATAGCCAATTAGGTTATTTGTTATTTGTTATAACAACACCTAAATGAGCCTCGGGTGGTTCCGTAACCTCTAGGCTATTATAGGCATCAATGTATTATTTATACATTTGATTAATCAATAGAATAGTTTTGACTTCAATAGCCAATACAAAATTCCAATCTGGAACTATTAATGACATGGCCTAACTAAGAAAATAAGTGTTCCACCATAGCTTCTATTCCATATACCTCCTCTTCAGTTCCAATTATTTTGAACTGTGGTACTTCCAATTTTTTTTTTTTTTAAAAGATAATTGGATTGGATCCCTCATAGTTCTTCCTCTATAGGATTTTGTACATATTCCTCTTCCATGTGGTGGCTAGAGCTTCCCCCAAGATCCTGAAGTGCTCTCTAAGTGTCTATATTTTCCCATGGTGGAGCTTGTTCTTCCATCTTCTCCATATCCACCTTCTCTTGTACTTTCACAATATACTATTGAGATTGTTTCTGATCAACTTGTTCTTGGGATTTTTTCTATTCTCTAAGCCCCACCTATTGTTCTTCTATCGCTTCCTCCTCTTGGTCCTGCTAACTACCCATTGTTATGATCTATTCAACAACAAGTTCTTCTTTTTCCTGTGATGCCTCCGTATTTTCCAATGCATCCATATTACGTGAGCCTCCTATCACAAACCTGTAATAAGGATTTTTCTTGGACTCATCCTCCAAAGTATCTACTCTTACTTCCATTCCCTCTTGATTAGTGTCTATTTCTTCTTGCCCTATCTCGAATCCTTTGAAAATTTTAGAGGTATCCATCTGCTCAAATTATCGAAAGATCTATGGAGATGTCACTATTCTTTCTACCTCCATCCAACATAATTCATTCAATTTTTTTTCTTCTAAGTTTGATTTTTCTCTTTATTTTTGGTGCACCTATGATGCAGGTTCCTCTCATACTTTTGGAACTGGTTTTCTCAACATTATTTCATATTGTCTCCTCGTCCTTATCTGGATTGGGCTTCCTTGCCTCTCCTCCCTTTCTTGAATGGGTGGTTGCTCCCATTGTCATTGCCTAGGTGCTTACTATTCTAGCTCCTATTACAACCATATAGGCATTTTTTCCCAATTATGGACATCATCATATTCCTTCGGAGTAGTATCCTCTTGAGCTCTATGGGTCTGTTGCTCGCACCTTGTTCGAGATCTCTCCGGGGTCTCTTTTGGTAGTGGTACTGACTTAGCCCATCTCAATATCATGGTCTGTCCTTCCCCAATTTCTTGAGGTGTTGTCAAACATGGAAATTTGATCTCAGTTTTTGTAACTACATTTAATAACAATCCAATGGCATGGAAAGTCATTCCAAATTTCTTTGGCGTCTTAGCTAGTACCTCATGCATTTTCCTTTCCATATAGGTACCCCAATCATACTGAATTCCCTTTGTGATACCTTTTGCATATTATGCCATCCACATTGTCATTTTTATGTCCCTTATATATCTTGTCTATTGAGCCATAATTGTATTCATAGCACACGGCCAATGGTCTCCTTTCAACTAGCTCTATTTGATTCAGCATGTTCCTGCACTTGAGATCTTTCTCTCAGTCAGTGATGTGACACTGGTAAGCATAGTTACGAGGTGGTATGCCTATATTGGATATACCAATATCTTTACTACCTCTATGCCATATTTTGGCAATCCAAATATCTTCTAAAATGTCTTTGCAAAAATATCTACTTTCATTGATTGCTTGCCCACATTGACATAGGTTGTTCTAATTGTAGGGTTATATTCCTAAACTATATGTAATAGATAGTTATGGAATAAGATCTTGTAGAATGGTGGAACTTGTGAAATAACTACTACACCAACATCCTCAAACATCTTCCTTCAAGGATGATTCTTATTTTTCCTATCACTCAACCACTTCCTGCATGTATCAGCTCCATGCTGCACAAATGTAATATTTGTGACTTCACCTAGCCCTCTTCCTGTACACTACGCATATGCTCCTCCTAGTCTAGCAAGTGAATTTCACTCCTCATATCCCTTCTTGAGGTTATTTCTTGTGTCATTCTCTCCTCTCGGTGCCTTGGTTATGTTCTTCTTAGATTAGCCCATCAATGTCTCTTCCCCCTCCATGGCCTAAATCCTCCTCTCCTCCAAGGATTATTACCACGCCAATCACAAGACTAAAATTTTTGCCCTTGGTGATGTCGTGGGTATGCTTCTATCTTGTACAATGGACCTGGTGATCTCTCCACCCTATTGACTGCAATCTACCTTAATCAGTGTCTAAAATATTCTATTGATATCATTCCTCTACCATCTCGTCGATCAACTTAACATCCACTCATCACCATTTTCATAATCAAAAGTGTACCTAAATTGTACGACTTGCTATAAATCATACAATATATGGTTCTTTGTACCCTTGTATAATTCTTACCTTCACCAACCATTTCTAGATCATACACTACTTTTTTTCCCATAGTTTGATTTTCAACCTGTTAGTCTTCAAACCATCATATCTCCACCAAATCGTATATATGCAACCTGAAATTTTATAGTATAATAGTACTCCATACAATGTTGCTTTTTTGACTACCTTAACCTTTGGAAAACATACACTTTCGTATGATTTCATACGATTTGCTAAAAACTACCTAAAATAGCCTGAAAATCACCCAGAATTGTGCTACTTTTCTTTAAAATCATACATTCTTCCCCCAAAATCATATAGTAAAATTTTTAAAATCCTAGGTTGTGAAAAATTCAAATTTATGGACTCCTTTGTCAAATATATCACCAACCCAGTTCTCGGATTGCCCCGTTCGTCCCTTTCAGTCTTTCTTGGGAGCAATTTTCCAACTTCTCCACTTTTGGCACAATTTATCTTCAATTGATGGATTTATAGATATAATTAATGGTTTTATAGACTT
Organism: Wollemia nobilis; assembly: GCA_028583015.1. Taxonomy (NCBI): domain Eukaryota; kingdom Viridiplantae; phylum Streptophyta; class Pinopsida; order Araucariales; family Araucariaceae; genus Wollemia; species Wollemia nobilis. Next base: position 124,048 of record JAQPPZ010003320.1, on the reverse strand, counting down.
ATTTTTCTATTCTCTACTTTTTCTAGCTCTCTTTTTACCCGATTCTTCTATTTCTAGGGTTTAATTCTTTACTTTCCTTACAATTTCCACTGTTTGATTACAATTTCTCACTTCCCCAAATTCTAACCTACTATTTTTCACCTTTGGTTTCATACTTGGATGTTTTCTGCTGTCTATTCTTCATATTTCTTGCTGAAATTCGAATTTTTCTCTTTGATGGAGTAAAATCCTAATTTCCCTCTTTCGTTCCTTCTTCAAGTTAATTTATCTGAAAGTGAAAATTACTCCTTGGTGTTAATTAAAAATGGGTCTTTCTAAATCCATATTGTTGATGAAATTGACTTCTCATGTGGTATTCTCCATTCAATTGCATGTTTTCCACCTTCATCCTCCTGAAAAAATCAAATTCTCACTTGTACGATTTAATGAAATTGCAAGTACTGCCTTCTATTTAAAGCATTTCAAAAACCCTAACTAACCCTAATCCAATCAACCCTAAATTGTGCTACTTGCACATTTACCTTCCATATTGCATGGATTATTGACAACTTAGCAAGTTTTTTGAAAAAAAATTATCTTTCCTGCTTTTTCCTCCAACCGTTGCTTTTTCTCGTGCATGTCGCATTAATTGGGTAGTTGGAAATAGTATAACATGCACTGAAATCGTACAATATACAATCCAAATTGTACAACATATCATATTGTACAATTTCACATGTCTTTATATCGATTTTAGTTGTACGATCTCATAATTTTGCTTTTTTCATCTTTAATTTTTACTTGTACGATCTTATAATTAGAGATTTTTTTCAAATTTTCTCTTTCTAAAGAGGCCGATGTTTCCTATTTTCAACCACTTCCTTCTTAATTGCGTCCTGAGGGATTTTCACAATTAAGGCACTTTTTTTCTTTTTTTTATATTTTTTTCATCATTTATTTTTCATCCTAATCTATTTACACTTACCGTCTTGGCAATCATACAGTGACATTCACTTGTACGATCCCATCAAATTATTCTTCTAGAGGTTCAACTATAATGTTCTGAGTAGTTGTGTTGCCTATCTATATTTTTTCCCTATGCCGATCCACCTCCACTTGTGATGTTATTGAATTTCTTGGACTTCCTTCTCCGTGTGTACAATTTGGAATTGTACAATTGCAAGTTGGAGTGTCTTCATCTGGTGTCCTTTATCCTTGTTGCATAGGTTATTGGTCCCTTTGTAGTGGTGTCCTTACTACTCTACTATAATTCGAGGAACTTATCCACCTATCCCCTCAAAACAATTCTAGCTCCAGACTTGGCGATCTAATTCTTAGTTGTTCCTAGTTCCTTTCATCTGCAAACTATACTCTTCCCCTACCAGCAAGGCTTCTTCTGCATGGGTATCTCCCCTATCATATTCCTATTGGCATTGGGTTTCTCTACATAAATTGTTATTCCTCCAATATCTGGAGTAATCCTCTACTACCCATCCCTCGTTAAGATGATTTTCCCCATGTACGTCACCTTGTAGAGTTTGGTAGGATTCCCCTCATTCCTGGTAATCCTTACAGATTTCTTGTCCAGTTTATACAATCTAAGGGTGTATCTCTTGGCCATATAAGAGTAGGTGGTCAAAATATTTCTTTCCATATTCCTCTAATTGTAATATCACATTATCTTTGTTCATTTCATAGTTGAATACCCCCCCTTCCTGGATGAAGTCTTAGGGGTCTTTCTTTGTTTCTTCCTCCCATTGTTCGGATATCAGGAGTTATCTCTACCAACTCAATGTTGGCTAGTAGACTTCTACTTCTTCTTGTACTTGGTGAAATTTGTCATAGTACTCTGATTCTCTTATCTATATGAGCTAGGTTATGTCCATATTTTTTCTTTGAAGTTTCTCTGTGGTGATGATGTTGCCAAAACTTCTCTATAGGCATCAAAAAATTCTGTCTCAGAACTTGAATGAGTTTGATTCTCTTCTCTCTGTTCTACACAATTGGTTGGAAAATTCATCCTTCTCTCTAATATTCATACTTCTCTTCATTGTATTCATAAATTTTGATAGCCTATTATATAATCTTACGATTCAAGGTTGGTTTGAAGTCCCTACGTTCTCCCCACTTATCATTGTATCATTGTACATTCTAGAGGATCCTGATTACCTTAATAATTATGAGGGTTCTCTGGGTGATTATATTCATCACTACTTCCTATACTAGGTTTCATTATGAGCCAAGGTATACCTTTGCTACTAGATTTTGTCAAATCCAGCAGTGTATTGTCTTGTGGTTCGGGTGATGTAGTTACCACTTCAATATATTGCCATAGTAGTTTTGTATCTTTGTTTGTCATAGGTGGATCAATCGGTGGTACTTGTGAGCTTGTGTTTACACCCTAATTTCCTCCACTACTTCTCAGAGTTATCCTTCAACCTCTTCCAGTTCCCTTTCATTCTCTTATGATATTCTCACAATGACACTGAGAGGGGGGGTGAATCAGTGTAGCAATTTAAATACAGATTTACAACTCTTTAAAACTTAAGTAGAGAGAACTTAAAAATAGATAAAGCAAATAAACAAAATAGCATTCCACAACACATGATTTAACGAGGTTCACCAGATTTGGCTACTCCTCAAAGATTAGACTTCTTGGACTCCCATCCAAATCCAGCCTTTGCAAAGCACCAAATTTACAAACAATTTATCTGCACCAATAGAAAGGAGCACCAACGCCCTACTTCCAAGCACCAACTTGGACTTTAGTTCTAAACAGATTTTATGACATAAAAATTCCTTCTCTGCAACAAGACCCTCACTAGTCTAATTCCTTTTTAACAAAAATTGCATATTCTTACAGCTCTGCTTTTATCTCGTACAACTCTCTATTCTATATATTTTTTAGCATAATACTCTGTACTTTTTCACAATTCTTTTTTTTTTATTCAGAAAATCACAACACTCTTTCCATGTGCAGAGCTCAACCCTAACCATAACTTCCTGCACATGAAAACATTCTTTTGACACTGCTTACTACGATGTTAATAGCCTTAAAAGCTTACTTACATCTCTGATAGACTTATCTGCCCACTTTATGGCTCTTACAGCCTTTTCGGTGCTTTATCAATAAATCCGCTGTTCTGACAGATTTAACTTTTTATTTATGACTATGACCGTCTTACCTACCTTTTTACGACTCTGAAAATCTTACCTGCATACTTACAGTCCTGACAGTCGAACCTACTTATTTACAGCTCTGACAGCCAAACTGCCGCTCTGACAGTAGAACTACCACTCTAACAACTTTTTGTCTTCTTCTCAGCCTACATGCACTAAAACACATGTCACAAAATTGTGACACTTTTTGCCTTCGTACTCTCTACTTGGCATGCACCCATGAAAATGTGACATGTCATGAAATCGTGACACTTTTTGCTTCCTTACACTTCTTTTTGCATGCATCAACGAAAATGGAACATGTCACGAAATTGTGACACTTTCGCTGCCTTGCACATCTTTTTCTGCATGCACCAGCGAAATCAGAACATGTTGTAAAATTGTGACATCTTTTTCTCTCTCCTCTTTCCTTTGCTTTCGCCCATGAAAATGAAACATGTCACGAAATCGTGACATCTTTTTCTCTCTCCTCTTTCCTTCACTTTCACCCACGAAAATGAAACATGTCATGAAATCATGACATCTTTTTCTCTCTCCTCTTTCCTTCACTTTTGCCCACGAAAATGAAACATGTCGCGAAATCGTGACATCTTTTTCTCTCTCCTCTTTCCTTCGCTTTCACCTATGAAAATGAAACATGTCGTGAAATCGCGACATCTTTTTCTCTATCCTCTTTCCTTCACTTTCGCTCTCCTCTTTCCTTCGCTTTCACCTACGAAAATGAAACATGTCGTGAAATCGCGACATCTTTTTCTCTCTCCTCTTTCCTTCACTTTCGCCCATAAAAATGAAACATGTCACGAAATCGTGACATCTTTTTCTCTCTCCTCTTTCCTTCGCTTTCGCCCATGAAAATGAAACATGTCGCAAAATCGTGACACTTTTTCTCCTTAGCATTTTTCTTCTCATCGGATCGCGAAAACTCGACATGTCACGATATCACAACACTTTTTCTCCTTAGCACTTCCTCTTGCAAATTATCATGAAATCGCGACACTTTTCCTTGCAAGCTCCTTTCCTCCATTCATGTCGTGAAATCATGATAGTTTTTCTACTTGGCTTCTTTGCTTCCAACTTGTCATGAAATTGTGACAGTTTATCTTGTGCTTTCTCTCTCTTCCAACATGTCACGAAATTGTGATAGTTTTTCTAGCATTTTCTCTCCTCTGATATGTCACAAAATTGTGACAAAAAACATGTCGCGATATCATGACAATTTTCCCAACATTTTCTCTCTCCTCTGATATGTCGCGAAATCACGACAGAAAACATGTTGCGATATTGCGACAGTTTTCTTACTTATATTTTTCTTTGATTTTTTGAATCTGGACCACTTCTATCTTCTTGGAAATTCACTTTACTTGTTATTACTGACCTCTGAACATCTTTCCACTGCATCATCAATTGATATATCTGTCTGAGTTGACAACAATGACAATACTATTTTTGCACCTTGCTCAACAATCTCCCCCTTTGGAATTGTTGGCAACACATGTGCAATTTCCAAAAATTCTTTTCCCCCTTTGACAATAATACCAAAGGGCTGCTGCAGACTCCCCCTGAGTCCATTCACAACATTCTCAGACACACACTATTATAGTTAGCAAAAAATACAAACAAGAGCAAACAAATATATATCAAAGGGCTGATAATCAAATATATAAATGCTCCCCCTGAGAATGTGTTCACAAAATCTAGTCAGTTCTTGGGTAGTGTGACCACTCCCAACTTATTGTGGAGATATTCAAAAACTTCCTTGGGCAATGGTTTGGTGAAGATATCTGCTACTTGCTCTGTAGTTGGAACAAAATCCAATTTAACCTCACCTTCTGCAACTTTATCCTTCAAAAAGTGATACCGGATTGTAATATGTTTGGTTCTTGAATGCATAACCAGATTCTTTGAGATGTTAATAGCACTGGTATTCTCACATTTAACAAAAATTGGCTCTTTGAAGTTAATGCCAAGATCTTTTAGGGTTTGTCTCATCCATAAAATCTGTGTACAACATGTTGTTGTAGCAATGTATTTTGCCTCTGCTGTGGATAGAGAGACTAATTCTTGTTTCTTGCTATGCCATGCTACCAACCTGTCTCCAATATAGAATGCACCACCACTGGTACTCTTTCTGTCATCTATACATCCTACCCAATCTGCATCAGAATATGCAAAAAAGAGTGAAATCCTTACCTTTTGGGTACCATAACCCATACTCCATAGTACTCTTGAGGTACCTAAAGATCCTCTTCATAGCTGTCACATGATTCTCTTTGGGACTAGCCTAAAATCTTGCTACCATGCATACTGCTTGTAAGATATCTGGTCTTGTAGTCATTAAATACATCGAGGCTCCCTATCATAGATCCGTACATGGTTTGATCTACATCCGGAGATTTTTCATCTTTGCTCAACTTATTGTCATGGGAGTGCTAACAGGTTTACAATCCTCCATTGTGAACTTTTTCAGCATTTCTTTCACATATTTAACTTGAGAAATAAAAATGCCCTTTTTACTTTGGTTAACTTGCAGTCTGAGGAAATATGAAAGTTCATCAATCATAGACATTTCAAATTATTTCTGCATTTTATTTGCTGTCTCTACATGACTCATCATTGCTACTACCAAAAATTATATCATCAACATAAACAACAAGGACAATAAGTTGGCCATTGTCTGTTTTGACATACAAGTTACTATCCACCATACCTTTCTTGAACCCTTGTTCAGTGAGATAGTTGTGTAGTCTTGCATACCATGCTCTGGGTGCCTGTTTCAAGCCATACAAAGCTTTCTTCAACTTGCAAACAAATTTGGGATTATCATCGAGTTGAAAACCATCTGGTTGCTCAATATAAACTTCTTCTTCAAGATTTCCATTCAAAAATGCCGATTTCACATCCATCTGATAAACTTTGAAATTCCTGTGGACTACTAAAGCCAGAAACATTCTTACTGCCTCGAGTCTAGCCACTGGTGCAAAAGTTTCCTCAAAGTCAATACCTTCAACTTGAGCATAGCCTTTACAGACCAATATTGCTTTATTCCTTACAACCTGTTCGTCTTCATTCAATTTGTTTCTAAAAATCCATTTAGTACCAATTATATTTTTCTTTGCAGGCCTTGGTACTAACTCCCAGGTTTTGTTTTTCTCAATCTGATCTAGTTCTTCGTTTATTGCCTTCATCCAAATTTCATCTTTGCTTGCTTCAGCAATATTTTGGGCTTAATGCTGGATAATAGGGAGTAGTTACTACTCTTCTTCTTGTCTTAACACCAACTGTGGGGTCCCCTATAATTTGTTCTTTGGGATGATTTTTTTTCCAGCTTCCTATTTTAAATTTATTGTTTTCTTCTACTTCTAAATCAATACTTAAATCATCTGGGTCAATTTTTTGATTCTCTTATGTTTCCTTTTCTTCATCTTCGTCAATAACTTCTTCATAAATAGGGTAGTTTTCTTCACAGCTGATAGCTTGTCTCCTATCTTCATCAAATTTAACATCGGCACTGTCTACAATTTTCTTTAGCCTTTTGTTGTAGCATTTGTAAGCTTTGATTTTTGATGAATAGAAAACAAAAATACCTTCATCAACTCTATCTTCAAACTTACCAAGATTATCTTCAGTTCTTTTGATATAACATTTGCTGCCAAAGACTTTGAAGTATTTTGTTGTTGCCTTCTTGTCGAACCAAAGCTCATAAGGGGTTTTTCTTTCATGTATCCTCAACATGCACCTGTTTTGGATTAAATTGTAGTATGGACTGCCTCTTTCCAAAATTTGTTTGCAATTTTGCTTTCATTCAACATTGTCCTTGCCATTTCCTGCAAAGTTTTGTTCTTTCTTTCTACAACACCATTCTACTGAGGTGTCCTTGCTGCTAAAAACTATATTTTGATCCCATATTTTTGATAGTATTCTACAAAATCCTCTGAGATGAACTCTCCTCCTCTATCTAATCTTAAGCATTTGATCCTCTTTCTTGTTTTATTGTCAACTTGGTTTTTGAAAGTCTTGAACATTTCAAAAGCTTCAAATTTTTTCTTCAAAAAGAATATCTAGGTCATTTTGGAATAGTCATCTATGCAAAGCATAAAGTATTTGTCACCATTTATACTTTGAGTTCTCATGGGTCCATATAAATCAGTATGAATTAGTTCTAAGGGTTTGCTGGTAAAGTACTCCTTTGATTTAAATGTGGCTCTAGTTTGCTTCCCCTTTTGACATGAAGCACAAATACTATTTAGTGGTTTGCCAATGGAAGGTATATCTCTTACCGCCCTTTTTGAACTTATTTTAACCAAATTGTCAAAGCTGATATGACCGAGTCTTTTGTGCCACAGCCAATTTTCATCTTCTTTTCCAATCAAGCATGCTCCTTCTGAGGTCTCTGAGAGAGTATATAGATTTTTATAAGTCCTTGATCCAGTAGCAATTAACTTCCCACTGTTAGATTTTCTCACTTCATAGCCCTGCTTCTTAAAAACTACTTCATGACCTCTATCACATATTTGACTTACACTGAGCAAGTTATGCTTCAGACCAATCACAAACAAGACTTCTTTTGATTTGATCTTTTCATCACTGATCTTGAATGATCCTTTGCCAACAATCTTTGCTCCATCATTATTTCCAAATTTCACAGAACCACCTTCATAATTCTGTAACTTCTCAAATTTTTGCTTGTCACCTGTCATGTGACTGGAGCATCCACTGTCAAGTATCCATGGTGCAGATTTGTTCTATGCTTTAAAAGTAGTCTAAACAATCAAAGATTCATTTTCTTTCTATTCTAGTTTGATAGTAGATTTGGCTACTTGTTTTGCCTTTCCCATTTCATTAGCATATGCCCATTTTTCAAGAAATTTCTTGTTTTGTTTCAACCCATTTGGTTGAGATTTTATACCCTGATAATTATTTTCTGCAAAAGTGCTTCTACAGTTTCTTGCAATATGTCCAAAATTATGACAGTTATAACATTCAATCGCATAATCCATCAATGGAGAAAAAACATTTCTACTGGTGAAATTCCTTTGTGCTACATTATAACTGCAATCTGAAATCTTATGACCATAAGCATTGCATTTAAAAAAGTAACCAAAAAATGAATGATTAAACCTGGGTGCAGGTCTTTGTCAGTTTGAAGTAGGAGCCATGAATCTTCTCGTTCTTGGATGTGTGACTTTTGTGAATCCATCTTTGTCAGTACTCTTCTTGAGTCTGGCATTATTGATTTCTTTGGCATGATTTATTTTTTCTTGATCAACCCTGATATTTTCTTCTTTCTTTATGGGTTCTACATTTAAGGCCTTTGAACCCTTTGATGATTCTCCTTCATTGAAGCCCAAACCAAATTTGATGTTGAAATGCCTTTGGTTATTTAAAATTTTATCCAGCTTTACAGTACTTTCTTCAAACTTATGATAACAGCTCAATTTCCTATTCATCTTCTCTAGCTGCATCCTTAACTTAAAAATGTCTTCTTCTAGCTTGTTGCATTCATCTATCTTTACAATTAATTGTACTTCGAGAACTTTAGACATTTTCTTAAATTCATATTTCTATACTTTCAAGCTATTTATTATTTCATTGGCATCCTCAAGCTTTCTTGAGACCTTTTTATTCTTTTTCATTTATGTGCTTAGTTCTTTAAGTGCAGTAACTAACTCACCTTCCAGATAAACTTCAGCCTCATCCTTAGGTTTTTCATTACATTTCAGTTTTTCCTCTGTTATTCTTTATTCAAATGCCATGAACAAAGCTTCACCTGCTTCTTCTTCAGAATCCTCACCGGAGCAGTCTTCAGAAGAGCTGACATTCTTGGAAATGAAACTTTTCTTCTTGAAGTTGCTTTTTCTGAATTGTGGTTTCTTCTTCCAGTCACTTCTTTCTTGGTGTGACCCTTCATCATTTTTTTTTTCTCATTCATTGGACATTTAGTTGCAAAGTGCCCGACTCCTCCATAGTTGAAGCACTTAAATGGTAACTTACCTTTGTACTTTTCTTTTCCCTTTATTAGTTTCCTAACAAAGTTTGTTTCTATTTCATCTGAAGACTCTTCTTCTGTAGATTCTTGATTAGCTTTCATATTTTTGTGTGCTTTAAAAGTAGCTTCTCTGTCTGAGGGATTAGTTTGTCCTATTATCATTTCATATGCAGTTAAAGAACCATGCATTTCATCCATGCTAAAAGAATTTAGATCTTTAGCTTCTTCTATAGAAAAAACTTTAGAATCAAATCTTTTGTGAAGAGTTCTTAGTACCTTTTTCATGATGACCGCATCTTCTATTTCCTCGCTGAGTCCTCTAATCGCATTGATGATTCCATTGAATCTCAACATATAGGCCTCTATGTTCTCATCATCATTCATTTTTAATGCTTCGAACTGAGCTCCATGCGTTTGAATCTTAGCTTCCTTGATCTTGCTGTCTCCTTCATGAATGCTCTGTAGTTTGTCCCACATGTCTTTTGCCATTTTACAGCTCATGATCCTTATCAGTTCACTGTCTACTAACCCACACATTATAGCATTCTTTTCTTTAGAGTTATTATTAAACTTTTTCTTCTCAATAGCATCTGTTTTAGGAGTAGAGGATATTGTGCACCCACTGTCTACTGACTCCCAAATGTCATAACCCAAAGCACATAGATAAGTCTGCATCCTGAGTCTCCAGAAAGAGCAATTAGTTCCATCGAACAAAGGAGCTTTATTGGATGAAAATCCTTCACCACCGGCCATTGTGATTCTTCTAATATCACCTTAGCTAATTAAGCTTGTTCAGGAACCTTTCTTTGATACCAATTGATATTATCACAATGACACTGAGAGGGGGGATGAATCAGTGTAGTAATTTAAATATAGATCTACATCTCTTTAAAACTTAAGTAGAGAGAACTTAAAAACAGATAAAGCAAATAAACAAGAGAGCATTCCACAACACACGATTTAACGAGGTTCACCAGATTTGGCTACTCCTCAAAAATTAGACTGCTTGGACTCCCATCCAAATCCAGTCTTTGCAAAGCACCAAATTTACAAATAATTTATCTACACCAACAGAAAGGAGCACCAACCCCCTAATGCCAAGCACCAACTTGGACTTTAGTTCTGAACAAATTTTATGACATAAAAATGCCTTCTCTACAAAAAGACCCTCACTGGTCTAATTCCTTTTTAACAAAAATTGCATATTCTTATAGCTCTGCTTTTATCTCGTACAACTCTCTCTTCTGTATATTTTTTAGCATAATACTCTCTATACTTTTTCACAGTTCCTTTTTTTTTTATTTGACAAATCACAACACTCTTGCCACGTGTAGAGCTCAACCCTAACCCTAACTTCCTGCACATGAAAACATTCTTTTGGAACTGCTTACTATGCTGTTAATAGCCTTAAAAGCTTACTTACGTCTTTGACAGACTTATCTGCCCACTTTATGGCTCTTACAGTCTTTTTGGCACTTTGTCAGTAAATCTGCTGTTCTGACAGATTTAACTTTTTATTTACGACTCTGACCGTCTTACCTACCTTTTTACGGCTTTGACAATCTTACCTGTGTATTTACAGTCCTGACAACCGAACCTACTTATTTACAGCTCTGACAATCGAACTGCTGCTATGATAGCAGAACTGCAACTCTGATAGCTTTTTGTCTTCTTCTCGACCTGCATGCGTGAAAACATAACATGTCATGAAATTATGACAATTTTTGCCTTCATACTCTCTACTTGGCATGCACCCGTGAAAATGTGACATGTCACGAAATCGTGACACTTTTTGCTTCCTTGCACTTCTCTTTGCATGCACCAGTGAAAATGAAACATGTCACAAAATCGTGACACTTTCGCTGCCTTGCACATCTTTTTCCGCATGCACCAGCGAAATCGAAACATGTCACGAAATTGCGACATCTTTTTCTCTCTCCTCTTTCCTTCGCTTTCGCCCGTGAAAATGAAACATGTCGCAAAATCGCAACATATTTTTCTCTCTCCTATTTCCTTTGCTTTTGCTCGCAAAAATGAAACATGTCATGAAATCGTGACATCTTTTTCTCTCTCCTCTTTCCTTTGCTTTCACCTACGAAAATGAAACATGTCGCGAAATCATGACATCTTTTTCTCTCTCCTCTTTCCTTTGCTTTTGTCTGCGAAAATGAAACATGTCGTGAAATCGTGACATCTTTTTCTCTCTCCTCTTTCCTTCGTTTTTGCCCACAAAAATGAAACATGTCACGAAATCGTGACACTTTTTCTCCTTAGCGTTTTTCTTCTCATTGGATCGCGAAAACTCGACATGTCGCGATATCGCGACACTTTTTCTCCTTAGTGCTTCCTCTTGCAAATTGTCATGAAATCATGACACTTTTCCTTGCAAGCTCCTTTCCTCCATTCATGTCACAAAATTGTGACAGTTTTTCTACTTGGCTTCTTTGCTTCCAACTTGTCACAAAATCATGACAGTTTATCTTGCGCTTTCTCTCTCTTCCAACATGTCACGAAATCGTGACAGTTTTTCCAGCATTTTCTCTCTCCTCCAATATGTCACAAAATTGCGACAGAAAACATGTCATGATATCGTGACAGTTTTTCCAACATTTTCTCTCTCCTTCGATATATCGTGAAATTGCAACAGAAAACATGTCGTGATATCGCGACATTTTTCTTACTTGTCTTTTTCTTTGATTTTTTAAATTTGGGCCACTTTTGTCTTCTTGGAAATTCACTATACCTGTTCTGACTGACCTCTAAACATCTGTCCACTGCCTCATCAATTGATCTATCTGTCTGAGTTGACAACAATGACAATACTGTTTCTGCACCTTGCTCAACATCTTGTAGCCTAGCTACCCTTTGTTCCTCCAACCTATGTATCATACCATCCAATTATTGGATGGTTTGCTCTATCAACATTGTGTTATGACCTCTTAATGTTGGATATTATTCTTGAGATTGTTGATTTTGTACCCACATTATTTGTTGTAATAGACCTATCTAAGCCAATGAAGTAATTCCAACCAATTCCTTATCAATGGTCTCGTTTCCTTCCTCTTCTAGAACTTCCATTTCAAATGTGTCCACTCTATCTTCATGTCATACTGTTAGTCATATCCTTCTTAGACATTTCATTTTTTGGGGTAGTTATCTCCATTCTACCTAAGGATACCTCCTATTTCTATTTATTGGGGTTGTTTCTTCCTAAATTCCCCTATTTCTAGGTAACAATACTATCTCTTGATGTTCTCTTCTATTTGGGAGAATCCGTTCATCTATTTCTTCAACTCTTTCAGTTCCATAAGTAAATCTTACATGAAATTGTAATCTTCTTCTTTATCTAGACTGAGGTACCAACTCTTGTTGTTCTATGGTTGGTTGTAGTTCCTCCCCTTATACAAATAAGTGCATGAGACCTACATCAAGCTCTTATTATGATGGATCTAGATCCCTTTGAGCTTCATCTTGAGCTTTCACTCGTCTCAGTCATTCAATATCTTCTAAAGCAAGGAATAAACACTATACCTTGTAAGGCTTTAACTTTGAGCCATTTACAATATTGGATACCTCTATCCCATTCAAGTTCTATAACTTGACTTATCCATTATCAATTACTTCAACTACTTTATAAGGACCAAGCCATAATGTCTTCAACTTACCCGACTTGATTTCCCTCTTTCCATTAAACTTTAGAACTAGATCACCCATATTAAGTTCTAACTTTCTCAAATGTATGTCATGCCATACCTTCCATATTTTTAAGGTATCTCAATCACCCATTGTGCCATGACTCTTCGTTCATCTAACTTGATCAGTGTTGTCAGTCAATCTTTCAAACTTTCTTGATCACCCAAGTGATGCTCTACCATGACTCTCAAACTTGATATCAAGAATTCGATTGGTACCATTGCTTCTTTTCCATAAATCAATTGGAAAGGTGTGTGTTCTATTGTAGATTTAAATGTTGTTCCATATACCCACAAAATAGATGATAGCCTTTCCTCCCAGTCTGCTCCCTCTATTCCATAGGTTTTATATATAGTAGATACTAGGACTTTATTTGTTGCTTCTGCCTATCCATTTGCTTTGGGATAGTACATGCTAGACAATGAGTGTAAAATACTAAACTCTATCATTAGCATCTTGATAATATTGTTAAAAAAGTGTCTTCATTGATCACTTGTTATCCATAGTAGAATACCAAATCTTGTGATTAACTGTACATACAATAATCTTGTTGTACTCTTCATCGATTTTTTAGATAATTCTCTTACTTCTACCTATTTTGTCAGGCATTCTATTGCTACTATAATGTATCTATACTTTCTATGTCGAGATGTATTTAATGGGCCTACAAATTCCAATCCCCATCGCTCAAATAACTCGCATGGTTGTGATGGATGTAAGGGCATAAAGTCCCTCTTTACTGGTATACCTACTCTTTGGAAAGTATTGCATGCTTTCACATGCTCCTTCGCATCATTATACAATGTGGGCCACCATAGCCCTACTAGTAATACCTTTCTAGAAGTCACTTCCAGTCCCATATGCCCTCCTACTAAGCCTGCATGAGCCTCTTTCAATGATACTTTGACTTCTTCCTCCATCATACATATTCTTAAGATACCATCACTTCCTACTTTATACAATAATCCTGCTATTATCTAGAAGGGTGTTGAATTTATTATTACTTTATTATTCTTGATTGCCATCATTTCTTATGGAAAATATCTTGTGAATAGATATTGGCCAGCCAATTTGTACCATGAGGGAACAACGTTGATGGCGAATAGTTGTGCATCTGGAAATTCATCAGGAACTTTTGTTCCCGTAGGTTCTCCTAATTGTATCTGAGATAACTGGTCTGCAATCACATGCTTCTTACCAGGTCTCACCACTACTCGAAATACAAACTCCTTAAGGGTGACAAGCCACCTTTTGACTCATCCTTGTATCACTAGCTTATTTATCAAGTACAACAAGGCTTGGTGATCGACATAGAAGGCAAAGAGATTTGCCAATAGGTAATGCCTAAAATTTTGAACTACATATATTATTCGTAAAGCTTCTCTTTTTTTGTACTATATTTCCTCTCTAGTGATGCCAGGAGCATCCGGTGGCAGCAGAGCAATCTTGCATCAACAATTTTTTTTTAAGTGTTTGCCTTGATGTCGTGATATCATGACAGAGAAAAGTGTCACGATATCGTGACATGTCACGTTTTCATGACTCAGGAAGGAGAGAGAAGGCACGGAGAAAAAGTGTCGCGATATTGCGACATGTCACATTTTTGTGACCAAAGTACGAGAGAAGGCACCAAGGAGAAAAAGTGTCACGATATCACGACATGTTGCATTTTCACAACCAAAGGACGAGAGAAGGCGCCAAAGAGAAAAAGTGTCGCGATATCGTGACATGTCGCATTTTCATGACCAGAAGACAAGAGGAGGCGCAAAGGAGAAAAAATGTCGCGATATCGTGACATGTCACATTTTCACGACCAAAAGACAAGAGGAGGCGTAGAGGAGAAAAATGTTGCGATATCGTGACATGTCGCATTTTCACGACCAAATGACAAGAGAAGGCACAAGGAAGAAAAAGTGTCGCAATATCGTGACATGTCGCATTTTCGTGACCAAAGGACAAGAGAAGGCACAAGGGAGGAGAAGTGTCACGATATTGTGAGATGTCGCATTTTTGTGACCAGAAGGCGAGAGAAGGTGCAAGAGATAAAAGTGTCATGATATCACGACATGTCACGTTTTTGTGATTCAGGAAGGAGAGAGAAGGCACAGAGCAAAAATTTTGCAATTTCGTGACATGTTGCGAAATCGCGATCGAAAGAAGATAGGAAATGCCAGAGAAGAAAATGTCATGTTTTTGTGATCCAAAGTAGAAAGCGAAAGCGGAAGGCAAAGTTGTCACGATATCGTGACCCAAAAATAGAGAGAGAAATCAGAGAGCAAATATGTCGCGATATCGTGACATGTTACAATTTTGTGACCCAAAGAGGTGAGAAGGAAGCAGAGAGCAAAGATGTTGCGATATCGCGACATGTCGTGATTTCATGACCTGAGAGGTGAGGAGGAAGAAAAAAGGAAAAATGTCATGATATCATGACATGTCATGATTTTGTGACCCGAGAGGTGAGGAGGAAGCAAAAAGGAAAAATGTCATGATATCGCGACATGTCACAATTTCATGACCCGAGAGGCAAGGAGGAGGCAGAAAGGAAAGATGTTGCGATATCATGACATGTTGTGATTTTGTGACCAAAAAGGAGAAAGAAGAGCCGAAAAGGAAAGATGTCACAATATCATGACATGTCACGATATCATGACCCAAAGAAGAGAAATGCAGCAAGGAAGAAAAGACATGCATTCCTAGATGGTGTTTCCTAAGGCGGTCAAAGGCCTCATTAAAGCATGATTTCTTGCCCGATAAGCTTGTTGAGCATGGCGGCCACTCGACTATTGTGTCCAAAGGTCAGAGACATTTAGATGGCTCATCAATGCATGTTTTCATAGCTGACCCAATGGTAGTTGCCATATAGGGTAAAATATGTGAAGGTTCAGTCATCGAAGGTGAGGAATATCTAACTTTTGAGATTCAGAGGATGTATTCTTCCAGGGGGGTCATTAATGGCCTAGAGGGTTGGGACTTCGAAAGAAACCCAGAGGATTTAAAAGGGGAAGCAAAGGCATGTACAAGGGGTCAAAAATTTGCTGAGGCAGGGTTGCAGAGCTAAAGGCAAGAGGCCCACTCTGGACCTATTTGGGTTGTTTTTCTTCCAAGGGGGATCAAAGGAGTTTATTTTGTAGACTGCTACCATTTCTATAAATATTTTCAAGTTGATTAATGAGAAATTTTGTGGTATTGAGAAGAGTGAATTTTTGGTCCTCCATTAGAGGTGTCAGAGCGGAAGTTATTGAGTGTGTAAACAGATCGTCGAAAGTGAGGCAATTTGCACTAGGGTCTATGGAAGAGTGGAAGTTCCTGAGTGTGTAAATAGATCATCGAAAGTGAGGCAGTTTGCACTAGGATCTGTGGAAGAGCATAAGTTCCTGAGTGTGTAAACAGATTGCTAAAAGTGAGGCAGTTTGCACTAGGATATATGGAAGAATGGGATTTCCTAAGTGTGTGAGTAGATCATTGAAAGTGAGGCAGCTTACACCAGGATCTATGGAAGGGTTGTAATAGAAACAAGAAGAATGCCTCCATGAAGAAAATATGGTGTCAGCAGAAGATTTCAGATCTTTGTAGAGGCAAGTTTAGACCCTGCAAGAGGAGTTTCCCAGAGGGCTTAAACCCAGAGGATAATAAGGAAGTGAAGGTCACTTCTAAATGCACCCCGATTGTCTAATGTAGGAGCATCTGATGGCAGCAGAGCAATATTGCATCAACAAAAAAAAAAATTTAAGTGTTTACCTTGATGTCACGATATCATGATAGAGAAAAGTGTCACGATATCGTAACATGTCACATTTTCATGACTCAAGAAAGAGAGAGAAGGCACGGAGAAAAAGTGTCACGATATATCGACATGTCACATTTTTGTGACCAAAGGACGAGAGAAGGCGCTAAGGAGAAAAAGTGTCGTGATATCGTGACATGTCCCATTTTTGTGACCAAAGGACGAGAGAAGGCGCCAAGGAGAAAAAGTGTCGCGATATCACGACTGTCGTATTTTTGAAACCAGAAGACAAGAGGAGGCACAGAGGAGAAAAATGTCATGATATCGCGACATGTCACATTTTCATGACCAAAAGACAAGAGGAGGTGCAGAGGAGAAAAATGTCACGATATCACGACATGTAGCATTTTCACGACCAAAAGCTGAGAGAAGGTGCAGAGGAGAAAAATGTCGTGATATCGCGACATGTCAGATTTTCATGACCAAAGGACGAGAGAAGGTGCAAGAGAGAAAAAGTGTTGTGATATCGTGACATGTCAGATTTTCATGACCAAAGGATGAGAGAAGGCATAAGGGAGGAGAAGTGTTGTGATATTGCGACATGTCACATTTTCATGACCAGAAGGCGAGAGAAGGCACAAGAGAGAAAAGTGTCGCAATATCATGACATGTCACATTTTCACGACTCAGGAAGGAGAGAGAAGACACGGAGCAAAAATGTCATGATTTCATGACATGTCACGAAATCATGACCGAAAGAAGACAGGAAAGGTCAAAGAAGAAAATGTCATGTTTTCATGATCCGAAGCAGAGAGTGAAAGCGAAAGGCAAAGTTGTCATGATATCGTGACCCAAAAATAGAGAGAGAAAGCAAAGAGCAAATATGTCGCGATATCATGACATGTCATGATTTCATGACCCAAAGAGGTGAGAAGGAAGTAGAGAGAAAATATGTCACGATTTTGTGACCCGAGAGGCGAGGAGGAAGTAGAAAAGAAAAATGTCACGATATCGCGACATGTCACGATTTCACGACCCAAGAGGCGAGGAGGAAGTAGAAAGGAAAAATGTCATGATATCACGACATGTCACGATTTTACAACCCGAGAGGCGAGGAGGAGGCAGAAAGGAAAGATGTCATGATATCGTGACATGTCATGATTTCGTGACCGAAAAGGAGAAAGAAGAGCCAGAAAGGAAAGATGTCGTGATATCATGACATGTCATGATATCGTGACCCAAAGAAGAGAAATGCAATGAGGAAGAAAATACACACGTTCCCAGACGGTGTTTCTCGAGGCGGTCAAAGGCCTCATTAAAGCATGATTTCTTGCTCGGTAAGCTTGCTGAGCATGGCGGCCACTTGACTACTGCATCCAAAGGTCAGATATGTTCAGATGACTCATCAATGCGTGTTTCCATGGCTGACCTAGTGGCAGTTGCCAGATAGGGTAAAATATGTGAAGGTTCAGTCATCGAAGGTGAGGAAGAGCCAAATTTTGAGATTCGGAGGATGTATTCTTCTAGGGGGGTCATTAATGGCCTAGAGGGTCGAGACCTCGAAAGAAACCCAGAGGTTTTAAAAGGGGAAGCAAAGGCATGTACAAGGGGTTGAAAAACTACTGAGACAGAGTTGCAGAGTTGAAGGCAAGAGGCCCACTCTGGACCTATCTGGGCTATTTTTCTTCCAGGGGGGAGTAAAGGAGTTTATTTGGTAGACTGCTGCCATTTCTGTAAATCTTTTCAAGTTTATTAATGAGAAATTTTGTGTTATTGAGAAGAGTGAATTTTTGGTCCTCCATCATCTGGCCTTGACAAAAAGTGACTAGCAAAGAAAAAAGGTTGATCTAGCCTAAACTATCCTTCTTGTGCTAAAGTACATACAATTGCAAAATTGGAAGCATCAATGTGTACATGGAATTATTTATCCCAATTTGAAAACACCAAAATTGGACTATTCAAAAGCTTAGCCTTCAGCTCCTTGAAGGCTCCTTGGTGCTCCTTCGTTCATCTAAAAGGGAATATTCTTTTTTGTCAAAGAATCTAGTGGGTAGGATACATGTGCATAATTCCTAATAAACCTTCGATAGTACCCTATCGATCTAAATAAGGTTTTGAGTGAACTCACATCAAATGGTTCTTCCATGTGCAATATCATGCAAATATTATCAGGATCTATTTTTAATCCTTCACTACACATAATGTGTCCCAACAATTTCCCATACGGTACCATTAGAAATAATTTCCCTAGATTTAATGATATATGTGCATTTTTGCACCTACTCATACATTCACTAAGGGCAGGAAGATGTTCTTTAATCTTCCTGTAAATGGACCAATCATCCAAAAATGCTTTAAAATTTCCTATTGCCAACAGATTGAATATATATAGTATGATATGCTAAAATGTATTTAGGACGTTATAGAGCTTGAATGACATTTTATTATATGCATAGATGCCATTCTCCACAATGAATGTGATCTTCAGCTTATCCTCCTCAGCTATGCTGATTTGATTGTATCCCAAGAAACCATCCAAAAATGAATAGATCTCATGTCCTGCAACTTCTTCTAAGATAGAATTTGTGAAGGAAATAGGGAAGGGATCATTAATAGTTATGGCATTAAGACTTCTAAAGTCCACACATATTCTGATCTTGTCTACTTCCTTATTCAAGGTGATCACTATAATTGAGACCCATTCACTGGTCATCACCCTGAATATGATTCTTGATTTCAACATATTTTCTATCTCCACATTCACTAATGTAGCATACTTTGGGTTCATTATATATGGTCTCCTTCTTACAGGTTAAGCTCCTTGTATTAGCATAATATTGTGAAAACACAATTCTGGTGGTACTCCTTTCAAGTCCTTATATGTTCATGCAAAGGCATCCTTATATTCTAATAATATCTTAAAAGACACCACTTTCAATATAGGATTCCAATCATTGCCATAGTTAATCATCCTAGGTTCCTCCTTTGTTCCTAGATTGATGTCCACTATCTGAGGTCCTTTATATTTGATATTTTTTGGTTCACTTGTAGATTTATCTACAATATTTAGGTGTGTCAATATTGTATCAATTTTTGCATCACCTACTATATACTCTACAAATATTTTTGGAAATGTCCATTTCTCTTCTACTTCTTTCATAGGTTCTTGACTAGCTTTTGGTTTGTCTTGTTTTTCCTTGATCTCATATGATTCAATATAGAGGAAATTGGGTTAAAAAAATTTGTACTCCTCCATTTGCCAATGAAGGATTCCACTATCAGATCTAGCCTCATGTTCACTACATTCATCTAGGTACAACATTCCTTCTCCATAAGGTTCATGCCCTTCGTCTCCTAAGGATTTTTTTTATTCATCCATCGTAGCTACATCCTCACTAAATTTTTGATTAGCTAGATTAATCATATATTTATGTTGTCCCTTATTTAAAGTGATATGATTCTTTCCCCAATTGTGATTAACTTTGGCTATTCGTATCCAACCTCTCTCTAAGAGAGCATCATATGCAGGTTTCTACATTATAATCATGATGAAATCCAAGACAAATTCTTGGTCAGCTATCACCACTTGTTGTGCGGTCAAGACTCCCTTTGTCTCGATGCCATTTTTATTAGCACCATATAATCGGAAGCTCGATGCCCATAGATATGGAGCACCTAATTCTAGCCATGTCCTTTTAGGTAGCATATTGATGCTAGATCATCCATACACAATAACTTATGTCAATTTGTGCCCTAAGATCTCCATATGAACTAATGCATGTTTCTTTCCCACATGAATCATTAATACAGTTGGATCTATAAATTAATCCTTTCACTCATTCTTCTGAATTGGTTGGCTCTACACTTCCCTCACCTTATGCGGTTGTATTTCTTCCACCATTGCCTTCTGCAATGTAGGAATAGCTTCCATCAGGTTTGATACTTTAATTTCTACTATGGTATCCAAAACCTGTGCTGCTAGATTTTGCATAGCTATTTCCTTGTCTGATGGTTTTCTTAGTTACTTATTAGTTGTTGACTCTTCTTGCTTAGTCTTCTCAACTTCCTCATGTAATATTTTCTTTACTACTTACTAGTGTTGCTTTTTCTTTACTAGATCTAGATACTTATCCTTCTTAGCATGATTTATCATCATGACTAAAACTTATTGGGTATCCTTCTTAACATGAGAAACCTCTATGTCCAAATAACTAAAATTCTATGGATTACTCGAACTCACTTATTCTAGACAATTTACTTCTTTGTGGTTTCTTGGACCACACCATCTACACATATGTGTAGTGCTTGCTTGTGGTGTTTCTTGCCTCTGAGGTGCAAATTTTTTTTTTTGCAAAATGCCCCCATTCCTATAAATTGCAATACTGTATGATCGGTCTTCCTTATGAGTCATACTACAAATAACTTTGTCCTCCTTGCTGATTATCTTGATTCAGTCTTCCACCTCATATACTATTTCTATAACCACCACTCATTGCTTGTTGCCCAGTTCCTTGGGCCTTCTATTTATCTTCCTGCTCTTGGATTGACAATATTTATGAATGTACTCTTACATTATATAGACATAGTGTTACCTCATGCCCCATCACATTACAAATGTGGCAGTAGTTATTTCTTGGACACTTCACATTTGTATGGCCTTCCATATTGTATTTTATGCACCACATGTTGTTTCTATCAAGTTTAATATTTTTTTCTTTTATCATCTTATCAAATTCCTTTGTGAAATGATGCTACTATCCTTTGTATAGTGTCATCTTATCCATTATCCAAATCATTTGACTTAGGATGAAACATAATTCTCGTATATGTTTGTTTTGATTCACTCTCAAAATTATTTGCATGCTTTAGTGATTCTTCATATGTTTTTGATGGCACTGCCTTCATATTTTTCTTATATTTTGGAAGCAATCCATATACAAACCACCACTTTACTATAACATCTACTAAGGGCATCTGCATCTTATCGACTAATTGCTTTAATCTGTGGTTATAGGACTTCACATCCTCATCAAATTTTTTCTTTGTCATGCAAATTTCTGTAACAATGTCTCCATTGTCATTCAAATATTGAAATTCCTCAATGAACGTCTCCTTTATCTGGTTCCAAGTCTGAAAATATATGATATTTTCCCTCTTCAAATACTAGTCAATTGCCAATCCTCTCAATGTAGAACAAAATAAAACTAACCAATACTTTGGTCTATCCACTCAATTTGCTCTCCAAATGGTTATGCAAGTTCCTATGTGCCATGTGGGGTCTTCCTTACCCTCACCTTAAAATAGTGGATATCTCTGCTTGGCTGCCCTGTTAGCCATCTTAGGAGAGTCGTCACTCTCACTTGAGGTGTCTCATGGAATATCTAACTGATTCCTCCTTGGGGGTGTCTTACTCTCATTGTCATAAAAAGTTTCAATTCAAGGTATCTTATTATTTCCTACCACTCGGTGACAAAACTCTCATGCATATTCACTTGGCGACCTCCTTCGCTAGTGTGAGGGAGATGATCTTGGTATTTCCTCCTAGGACCTCATGTCTTGTTGCTCTGGTGACTGACTCCCATTATCTACACTCCCTTGCAACCCTTCTACTACTTTATTAGGTGTTACCATCCACTCTTCATCATATTGAAATTTTCTTCCCTTGACTTTATGCTTTGTAGTTCTACTTTCTCATCTTATGTCTCTATCAACAATGCCTCAAAGTCTCCTTCTTTAGATGTCCAAACTTGATCTATTTATAGTTCTTGAGTACTTCAATCTGATTTAATAATATTTTATCTCTAATAAATAATTTTTATCCTTCTTACTAGAATTTTTTCTCATGCTTCATATCTTCCATGGCTTCATGCACCAATGTCTTTCATTCAACTCCAATCTTAGTATTCATACTTTGTCAATTTCACCTATTTAAAAAAAAATGCCAGATTCGATAAGTAAATGGTGCAAAATTTACCATAGGGGTGTAGTATTCTAAAGTGATAAGGTGATATTATAAGATCAAGAATGATCAATAGACAATTTCCAACTTGGTTACCAAATCGTACAATCATACAGTCCTCCAAACTACCCTTTGTGATAGTTAAATAGCTTGTACGGATGTCAAAATCTCACATTGTACAGTTATAAATCATATAGTGGCATGGATTGTATGATTTTACACTCATAAAAACTAACAAAATTGGTTTTGTAAGTTGTCATACACAGTTTTGTAACTTTTCAAGTTGATTTCCTCAAACTACCAAATCGGGTAAGTTGATCTCTATGGTTCATTTTGCCAAATTGGGTAAGTCAACTTTGTATGATTTGTACGGACTCTGGTGAAAGATCGATAGAAAATAATGGTACATTCATGTGCCCAATAATATACTCTAATGCATCAATCTATCTCATGGATGTTTTGTAAGGTTTTACTATGCTAAGTAATCCATTCTTCGACATGTACCAACCATTGTAATGGAGCTCAGAAGAGATTCCATTCAACTGATTACATATAAAAATCATACAATAGGGTTCACAATGTCATTATCCACATATCATTCCTTAGGTCCCACCAGTGCTAATATCTATCAAGGAGTTGCAACAAAGCATAAAACTAAGCTAAAACAATAACCAAAAAATACACATGCACCAAGATTCCATCATAGATCATCAATCATCATTTCTAGGATTATACACAATGTGTAGTGACATATTTCCATTCCATTATAGCATAATTTTCATTACAAAAAGGTTATTCTATCAATATCTTGTAATAACTCAGATGTAAATTAGCTATTACAACAAACAAGTACTCTATTCTATATCTTAGGAACCAGACCTAAAAATATGAAAATGGAGCCTTATATAATGTTGCCCAAGCTATTGTAAAGTAGTTACTAAGGAAATTAGTTACTTACAACTACCCCTGTACAACTGAATACATTAATTTAACCTTTTACTAAGTCTAACACCTTAGTTAGCAAATCTATGCACCATTTCACTATGAAATTACATTTTAAATTCATTTGGATGAATTTCAGTGTGCCCTGTACGATTTACTACTACATTGTACAATTTTTCCATCGATTTGTATAGTTTTCCCCTACTTGTATGGTTTACAAAACTTGGGCAAACTATCACTTTTTTCAAAACTCTCAAAATTGAGAAAATACTTTTTGATCACTTCTTCTTCTTCTGGGAGGTGGATTTGAGTGAGTGTTCATATGCTTGGACTAGGGTTTGTGAGCAAGGATTATTTCATTGAGTAATAGATTGAGTAGAGTTAGTTGAGCCTAGTCAAGTAGATGTGTGAAGGGATAGTTCAAGTTCTATGAAACAAATTATTTTATATTTTGAATTTGAGAAAGAGGTTGAGTATTGATGAGTGTGAAACATATCGAGTCTCTAGCAATTCTCTATATATTTATGTGATAAAAGAGTGATTGAGAATTGAGGTGAATGTGAAGCATATTGAGTCTCTAAAAATTCTTTGTATGTTTCTAAATGAGTGATTGAAAGTGATTGAGCATTGACGTGAATGTGAAGCATATTAAGTCTCTAAAAATTCTATGTATATTTCTAAAAGAGTGATTGAAAGTGATTGATCATTGAGGTGAATGTGAAGCATATTAAGTCTCTAAAAATTCTTTGTATGTTTCTAAAAGAGTGATTGAAAGTGATTGATCATTGTGATAAATGTGAAGCATATTGAGTTTCTAACAATTCTCTTTATGTTTCTATGAGATTGAACAAGTTCTAGTGTGGACTTGTTGAGCAGATTTGAGGTAAGTATTTGAGAGGACTTGTGGATAGATTTGTGTGAGCTTTTGTGGAAGCTTACAATACAAATTGAGAGTAAATTTGGACAAGTTATAGTGAGGACTTGTTGAGCATATTTGGACAAGTTCTAGTGAGAACTTGTTGAGCCAATTTGGGTAAGTTACGAAGAGGACTTATGGACATATTAGTGTGAGCTTTTGTGAAAGCTTAAAAGGTATATTTGAGATAAGTCTTTGAGAAGATTTGTGAGTAGAGTTGATTGATTGATTTGTTCAAACATTGAGTTAATATTTGGGGCAGATCTAGTAGAATTGATTTGTAATTGAGTCAAACTTTGTGTAAGGCTTGAGGATAGATATTGAGGACAAATTTGTGGTAGATCGAAGGACTATGTTTAGTGTAGATCATAGGATATATATTGGGGATATATTTGTGCTAGACCGAAGGACTATGTTTAGTACAAATTTGTGGACAAATTTTAGTGTATATTTTAGGATATTTTTGTGTCATACTAGAGACAGATACTGATTAGATTTATGCTAGACTGAAGGACTATTTTTAATGTAGAGCTAAGAGTTTGCTTTGGAAGGTGATAGAGTATAGAGGATGATAGTCTCTAGTTGATAGAGATACTTTAGCCAGGGTAGTTAGGACAGGTGTCTTCAGTGGATAGATATCCATTAGCCAGAGTAGTGGGGCTAAAAGTTCTATAAGATCACCAGTCAGAGCTAATGAGAAAGGAGTTATCCTATGGATAAAGATCCATGAACTAGATTAGGATATTGGTGTCTCATTTGGATAGAGATCCATAAATATTTTAATAGGAAAAGGTTTCTCAAGAGATTGATTGAGAAAATTTTAGTGAAATATTTTCTCCGTGGAGTAGCCCACATTGGGTGAATCATGTAAAACTGGTGTATCTATTGTGTGTGGTGATTTGTGCATTAATTTTATTACTATTGTTGATATTGCTATATTTAAATTGCATAATATTTATTAGGAAATAAAAGTAAAAAGTGGTCTTATACTATTCACCCTCCCTCTTAGTATAAGCTTGTGTTCTTCAATTGGTATCAGAGCGGGTTCCTTCAAAAGAGTTTAATATCTTGAAGGAAAAGCTTTCAAGAACACAATGGATTCTAAGAATATGTGTAGCACCCTAAAATTGGTGTAGTAAACCTTAGAAAATAATTAAAATTATTTTAGTAATAATTCAAATTCAAATTTTAACCCCAAAACCGCTGCAAAACCGCTTGCTACCCATTTCCTCATTTTTTCGCACCATTTTTAGAGTTTGTTTTGTTCATTGGATGATATCGTCGTCGATCATACGATATGGCCTTAGATCAGATGAAATCATTTGGAGAAGAATGTCCATATGATTTCATCCCAAAAATAATTTTTCATAATTAGCTTATGTTTCAACGGTGTCTCTAACTTGGGCAAAAGCATGTCTGCGTCGTTAGAGACTTCCCCCATTGGAGATCTTCCAGATTAGGATGATCTCAAACCTCCTAACCTCCTTCCTATGCCTATTTAATCTTAGGCCCTCCCCTTGACATTCCCCTGGCTAAAATTTCCTATAACACGAGTTCTACATGCATTAGACCATCTTAAATCACCATTTGCCTTCGTATTTTTCCAAGTTTGTTTGCAGGAACTTCATTTTTTTTCATCCAAAATAAGCTTAGATCGTCGCAGACGATATTGTACAATTCAATATGATTTTACACTCTACAGACAATTTCAACTACAGTCAACATTGGGGGCAATTAGTGCCTAGAGTTTGCACTTTTCTCTTTTTGTCTGCTATTTCATTCTACATTTAGATCAGTTTATTGTTATTTTCTGCTATTCTACATTTTGGAGTTCACCCATATAGCTTAAGTGCATGATAAGATCATAATTTTTCATTAGAATACTATAATTTACTTGCATTTCTATTTGCAATTATCATATTAACATCTTTATCGACATTTTACACCATTTCCCTCTGTCATCATAGCTACATTTTATGTATTCTGTGTCTATTTCTCTGATTGCAAGTCTCTAATGAATTCACCAGATCTTAGACGATCCTGTCAAATCAGAGACGATCCTGTCAAATTCTAGACGATCTGGATTGCTTCAAAAATCAGAACCTCCATCAGACATCCGGATCAGGTATGGCTTTTTTCTAATCTAGTATGTTTCCTGTATTCTCTATTCAATTATATTTTTTTATTCATTTAAAACTGCATTTCATATAGAACAGTTTAGATTCATTTGGCCAAACCTAGGACTTGGATGATTAAAGCTAAAAATGAACACATCAAACACATTCCCAACCTAGGCGTGGAAATTACCATTCCAAATTTTCTTGGTGAACCCACCATCCATCAAAAATTTACCCTTATACACCTCCCCCGAGAGGCGGGACCTTCAAAGGGCCTCTCAGTCCGAGGTATTGTCCCATCCTTTTCACATCCCCCTTCCGGGCATAGATCCTATAGCCTAAAGGTAAGGGTGCAAAAAATTTGGAGTGATACATTTTGGTGAACCCGATGTGAAACTAAAACCTTTTGAAAAAAAAAAACATAGATGCATTTAAAATCGTTAAGTTGCATATCATGTTTAGATGGTAGCTCCTAAGAAAAGACTAGCTATCACCATTAATGTTGAAAACCAATTAGCAGCCATAGAAATTAATTTTGTGCTTAGTGTGCCTGAAATAGATAGAAACCAACTCTTGTGGGATGAACATAATAGGAGATTGGTTATCATTTCATCTAGATCAACCGAACTTAGGGAAATTAAGAGGTTTGCCCTAGATAGAATCTTGGATCCTCATCAACTCATTTTTTATCATGAACTTCAGAGAGCTTGCCATAGGTGGTTAGCTTATAGGAGAGCTCTTGTGTCTTCATAATTGTTCACCTTAGAGGAATACCTCGAGAATGCAACTGTTATACACCAATTCCTAGGTCATGTAGAAGACCAAGAGGTCATTCTTTACGAATAGAAAGAGGTGGAGGAGAGTTCCTAGAGCTATATTATATCGAGAGTATTGCCACAAAATTTATTTCTACCAACCAGAGTCTGAGATAGATAATATCACTATAGCACTTTTTGTCAAATTCTTGAAAGAAAATTTTCAATTTGAAGAAGAACATTTCATGACTCCTGAAGAACTTGAGCCCGTTAATGATATTTATAAATTGTTTATAGAAAACTAGATCATTGCTTTCATTATTATTATTTCTTGCATTTAGTGTGTTGTTTGTTATCTTTATAATATTGTTATAAAAAAACAAGAAAAACCAAAAACATAACAAAACCAAAACATTTTATTTTAAATACTATAGTAGGTATATAATTAAAATATATACCTCTTAAGCTTATTGCATATATATATATAAGTATATATATATATATATATATATATATATATATATATATATATTTGTTGAAATCTAAGTTTAAACACAATGACTAGACTTAGGAATGGTAAACAAACTGAAGAAGAAGAAGAAGAAGAAGATTGGTTAGGAAAGAAAACAAAAAAATCAAATGCCCTTCCTGAGGATCCAATTCTAGAAGGAGAAACTCTAGAATAGCCAGAAGATGAGCTTGTTGTAGATGAACAAGAAGAAAATGTTAGAGAGGAAGGATCCTCATCCCCTAGAATGGCTCCAGATAGAACTGTTGCTTTTGATAACTTAGAACATTTCTGGAAATTTTTTAGTAATAACATTGGTGCTCTTAATATGGTAGTTCGTATTGATAGAGGACAAATTAGTGACACTCAAGCAGCCATGGAACATATGTTTAACATGCACACTAATCCTTTGTCCTTTATAGATCAAGAAAGTGATAAAGTTGAACCATCCAATATAGATATGGTCACTATGATTCAGAACATGCAAAAACAATAGGTTACCCAACCCCCTAAGGAACCTGTTATTGAGCCTAAAATCATTCCCACACAAAAGAGACCTTCATTCACTGCTTTATTTTGCCAAACTATTGATCAATATGCTTCAAATCGATAAAAACCTAAAATGAATCCAAACACCAATTTTCAGCAATCTGGGATACAACATAATATAGCTCCAAAACTTCTTCATAACACCCTTCCTACCAAAATTTACACAATAGCAATATAGCATCTAATATTCATGTACCTCCATCATATGCTCACAAATCCCATATTAATACCCTACCAAACCAATATGGTGGGCAAAACAATAATCTAGAAGCCATGGTGAAATAGTTAGCTTCCCGCATGGACCGGATAGATCCCTACCGTCCCTCATATAATTATCGAGAGATGTGTAGTCAGCCTTTGGATCCCATAGTTGTAGCACAGCCATACCCTAAGCATTTTCCCATGCCCGTCCTACCTATATATAAAGGAACTGAAGATCCCATAGAGCATCTTCGCATGTTTAGAATAGCATGTCATGATGTATCACATGACGACTTGCTATTACTAAAAATGTTCCCGAAAAGTCTAGAAGGAATGGCATTAGAGTGGTACTATCAATTGCCCACTCATTCTTTAAGAAATTTTGAAGAGACCGCTGAGTCTTTTGTGCATCAATTTAGTGCCTATATTGAAAGGCATGTAACCATTAAATATTTGTACAACCTAAAACAAGACAAAGATGAATGTTTTGCTGATTTCTTAGCTAGATGGAGGTAGTTGATAGGAAAACTGCACTTTGTGCTACCTTATAGGGAAATGTTGGACATTTTTATTAATAATTTGCAAGAACAACTATCCTATGAATTATCAACTACTACCTTGACCACCTTCGATCAAGCTATAGACTTAGCTCGAAGGGTGGAAGATGATCTCATTAGAAGAGGTCAACTCAAAAAGAAAGATGATGAGAAAACATCCAAAAATCAGTATAAAAACAAAAAAGTTGTAGGTGACAGAGTCACTGATAGTAGAAACATTACTAATGTTAATACTACAAAAACAATGGAGAAGTTTATATTAAAACCTCCTGATAAACCACCTTAAGAGTTTACTAGATTGAATCAACTATTATCAACTATTCTACCCCAATTACTCAAAATAGGTTTGATTCAATTACCAGCTATCTAGGAACCTGATCCAACTATACCCGGATACAGAGCTGATTTACATTGTGATTTTCATAGAGGACCTAGACATGCTACAAAATCTTGCAAAAGATTAAAACATAAAATACAAGACTTGATTGATAATAATGAAATGGAGGTGCAAGCCTTTCAACCTAAACAAAATCCTCCTAATAATACTCAAAAGAACATTCCCCAAAATCAGAATCAAAATGTTAATCAATCATTAGACATATTTCAACATCCTTTACCAAAACATGGTAAAGAGGTGGCCAAACAAATTGAGCATCATAATGTACCTCCTCCTACCCGATATGTAGGAAATATTAGCGGACATTTACCTAATCATGATTTACAAAAATTTGACACAACTTTATCCATGGTCACGACCAGGCCCCTACATAATACTCAAACACCGAATCCTAGTGATGTAGAATTAGATACTGAAAGTGAAATAGACATCACCTCAAATCAATCGAATAGTTCTAAAAATGAATCAGATCCTATTCAACCCATCACAGATGCTATGGTTTCGAAAGAAACATTTCCTAGAAGAGTTACTACTCGACCCTCTTCTAATCAGTTCCTTCCTAATGAACAAGCCATAAACGCTAGATCGAGACCAATTCAGCGTTTTCAATATAACATTGTAGGTACCATCGGAGTCGTTACCAGACAACAGGCTCAAAATTCTCAACAGGATCAAACTCAGAATGATGGATCAGCTCCATTTATTTTGAAAAATCCCAATAAAGGGAATCATATGTCTAATGTTCAACCAAAACTTCCTTACAATATTAATGAACAATTATCCAATACTATAGCCAGAATTTCCCTTTTGGACTTGTTAAGATCTTCTCCTACCCATAGGGATGAGTTAATGCTTACATTAAGCCAAATGATGGTACCTCAAAATATTCACCCTGAAGCCATGTCCAATACTATCATCACTCGAGAAGTCGATTGTATTGACTTTCGAGATAAAGATATCCCACAACATAGTTTACATAAGGATAACCCATTATATATTACTGCCCTAATAGGAGATGTAGCAGTCAAAAGGGTCTTTATTGATAATGGTTCATCTCTAAACATTTGCACTTTTGAATTTTACCAAAGATTTGGGTTTAGAAGTGATGAAATGAAGAAATCTGACATGATCATAAAAGATTTCAATGACGAAACACAAGAAACATGTGGAGTTATCACCATCCCATTGCAATTTGGTCCGAGAACTTTAGACACGACTATGTTTATTGTACATTGCCCCGCATCATACAATATACTCTTGGGTTGTCCTTGGATCAATGCAATGCGGGCTGTCCCATCAACTTTACACCAATGTGTTAAATTCAAATTTAAAAATCAGTTGGTCACTATCCATGGTGATCCTAGACCCTTTGATATGTGTGCTTTGGCAGAACCTATTGGAGTTCAATTTTGCCCTACTCTATCATCCACACATCCTAATTCTTATTTTTCATCTAAACATGTGAAACACACACCCATAACTTCATCTATTTATCCTCCATTAATTTCACCCTCATATATAACTCAACCATCTTCTAAACAAACCACACTAGAACCTCAAAAAGATCTTAAATCCACAACTAGTCCTTCATGTTCCATCCCT
This sequence comes from Wollemia nobilis, assembly GCA_028583015.1. Classification (NCBI taxonomy): domain Eukaryota; kingdom Viridiplantae; phylum Streptophyta; class Pinopsida; order Araucariales; family Araucariaceae; genus Wollemia; species Wollemia nobilis. The sequence goes on along the minus strand of JAQPPZ010003320.1, from coordinate 92,980 downwards.
ATAATTTCAAAACCTGTAGACCCATTTATTAACATCTCCACATTATCTACATCTATCATACCTTCCACATCTAAAGATATAGAGAATGATCCTTCTACCTCTTATGCTCTTTCTGATGACCTCTTACCTGATTTATCTAAAATTCTTATTTCAAAAAAAACAAATGCTTCTATGCAAGATTCCATTATATTAAGTAATTTGCCACCTTCTCCTCATACCTTGGGCCTCCCACAACCTATGGGAAGTATCTACCAAGTTGGGAGTTGTGCTTTTATTTATAAAGGATATGATTGGGGAAGAATACCCCAAAACATCAAGACGCATTGTGATGGATATGCTCGATGCTATTTTGCTAATGAATATATTAAAGCTAAACCCATAATGCTTAAATTGGGCTATAAAGGGAAAGGCTTGGGACCTTTCCAAAATGGTATGACAGAACCCTTTGAGGTAGAACCATGGCCCGCCCGATGTGGTGTGGGCCTATTTCCTAGTAAGGGTCAACCCTTCCCTTTTGAAGATGATGATCAACTCATATGTTACCAAGATTATCTAGATAAACAAGATTCTTTGTATCCCAAGAATAATTCTTCTACCTGCAATATGCTATCCATAGCCTATCCTGAAATGATTGCTGAATTCGACGATGAGTTGGAAGGAGATATTTTCCATGATGTCTCCGTGGAAGAGATGTTACACAATGGTTTTTATTTTGATGGTTCTATACATACTATAGCCCATCTTGAGGCCATGACTCCTCAAGATGAATTATCCAAGTTAACCTTAAAGGAATTACAAGAATTGGGTATTTCACCTACCCCACCTAATTTTGAAAGAGATCTACACATGGAAGTAGAAAACTTCATTAAGGTTAACATTGGAACTGAGGATAATCCTCACATCATCAGTATTGTATCAGAATTAAGTCAAGAAAAACAAGAGCAATACATTGCGTTCCTTAAAGAATATGAAGATGTCTTCGCTTGGACATATGAAGATATGCTAGGTTTAGACCCTTTTGTAGTCATGCATCATCTAGTAGTCCATCCGGATGCTAAACATGTTAAACAGAAACTTAGAAAAATGCATCCCAAAGTGGCCTTGCTAGTCAAAGGGGAGTTAGAAAAACTCCTAAATGTTGTTTTTATACAAGCTATTGATTATGATGAATGGATCTTGAATGTAGTTCCAGTCACCAAGAAAGAAGCCACTAAAGTTAGGGTTTGCACCGATTTTAGAGACATTAATGCTGCATGCCCTAAAGATGATTTTCCTCTTCCCAACATGGATCAAATCATTGATTTTACTACGGGAAGTGGAATGATGTCCCTAATGGATGGATTTTCTGGTTATAATCAGATCAGGATAGCTCTTGAAGATCAGGCTAAAACAACCTTTATTACCCCCTGGGGTACCTTTTGTTGGAAAGTGATGCCATTTGGTTTAAAGAATGCAGGCGCAACATATCAACGAGCCATGACTTATATCTTTCATGATATGATGCATGATATCCTACATGATTATGTAGATGATATTATAGCTCACTCTATTAATGAAGATGATCATTTAGGTGATTTGAGAAAAGTATTTAATCGGTTAAGAGAATATCTTATTCGATTAAATCCAACCAAATGTATATTCGGAGTCAAGTCTGATAAATTATTAGGGGTTTTAGTTTCTTTACGTGGTATCGAAATTGATCCTCTCAAGATTGTGGCTATCACTGATATGCCTACACCTACCAATATATCTGAGTTATGAAGTTTACAAGGTAAGCTTCAAGCTATCCGTCGCTTCATCGATAAGTTGGCGGACAAAACCAGTCCCTTTCTTAAGCTTCTTAATAAGGATGTCCCTTTTAATTGGGATGACGAATGTAAGGAAGCTTTTGAACTTCTCAAACAATACCTCCTTAACCCACCTATGCTTTCACCACCTAGATCTGATCGTCCTTTTATCTTGTACATTTATGCTTTTGATTTTGCTTTAGGAGCTATTTTAGCTCAGCTGGATGATGAGAAGAAAGAACGTGCTAATTAGTACATTAGCAGAAGCCTCATCAATGAAACCCGTTATACCATATTAGAGAAATTATGTCTAGCAGTCATGTTTTCTACATAGAAACTATGACATTATATCCTCAGTTAGAAAACCTATGTTATTGCCAAATTTGACCCTTTGCGATATCTCATGAGTCAACTATATTTATCTAGTCACACAACTAAGTGGGTTCTGGTGCTAAGTGAATTTGAACTCACCTTCATAGGACAAAAGTATGTTAAAGGTTAAATCATATCTGATCAATTAGCTATTGCACCCTTATAATCTACTCATCCCCTCATCATTGAGTTTCCTGATGAATGCCTTCAATTAGAGGCAGACCATTCAGAGCAATGGTCCTTATACTTTGACAGAGCCCGATGCATGAGTGGGGCTGGTGCGGGTATTATTTTAATATCTTTGTAAAAAAATCTTATACCTTTGTCCTTCAAATTAACATTTGCTTTCTCCAAATAACACTATCGAATATGAAGCTCTTATCCTTGGATTACGAGCTGCTTTGGCATTGAAAATCAAAAGTTTATTGGTTTTCAATGACTCACAACTTGTCATAAATCAAATCAATGATGTCTATCAAACCAGAGATGATAAATTATGCCCATATAAAGCATATGTTTTACAATTAATATCTCTATTTGATCAAATTACCTTGAAATTTATTCCTCGAACTAGCAACCATGCGGCTGACGCTATGGCCGTAGCTACATCTCTTTTGCCCTTGGAGTTAGATGACGAATATGCTACCTTCATTATTTGTCGACTTTAGGAACCCGCTTCAAATAAGTCATGCTTAGAACCTTTGGATGTGTTTCTAATCAATGAAACTACTCCCGAACCTTGGTATACAAATATATTTGATTTTCTTCACAATGGGACTTTCCCTGCCAGTTCTAATAGGAACCAGCGTCAGTTATTACGTAGATAAGCAAGTTGATTTGTAATAATTGGTAATACTTTATATAGGATATATTTTGAAGGTATCCTATTGAGATTTTTGAATCTAGAAGAATCCAAATCAGCTTTGAGTGAAGCCCACAATGGATCTTGTGGAGGAAACTTCAGTGGTAGTGTCATTGCTAAAAAGCTCCTTAGGATAGGCTAATTTTGGCCTACCATGGAAGTTGATGCACATGATTATGTGTGCAATTACGACAAGTGCCAGAAACATGCTGACTTTGTCCATGCCCTTGCACAAGAACTACAGGCTATTTCATCTCCTTGGCCCTTTTCAAAATGGGGCTTAGACATTATTGGCAAAATTAATCCTGTGTCATCTGATGGACACAAATTCATCATAACCGCCACTGAGTATTTTACGAAGTGGGTTGAAGCTATACCTTTAGCTTCCTGCACTAGAACACAAGTCTCTAAATTTATTTTTAATCAAATCATTTGTAGGTTCGGAATTCCTACAAATCTCATCTCAGACAATGGAACTTGTTTCAAAAATAAATATGTTAAGAAATTATGCCAAAAATATAAGATTCAACATTGTTGGTCCACTCCCTATTATCCACAGGGTAATGGCCAAGCAAAAGCATCTAATAAAACCTTAATCAAAATCCTTAAAATATTGGTCAATAAAACTGGTCAATACTGGCACATTCAGTTATATCCTGCTTTGTGGGCCTATCGAACTAGTGTTCGAACCCCCACTGGAACTTCACATTTTGTCTTGGTTTATGGTGCTGAAGCTATTTTTCCCTTTGAATTAGAAGTTCCTTCTTTGGATCTACTACTTCAAGATGCCGAAGGAGGAGATGAATATCGAGCTGTTAGACTCAGTCAGCTAGAACTCCTAGATGAAAAGCACATCAATGCTTTGGAGCATCTTCATGCCTACCAAAACAAGCTTAAAAGATCATATGCTAAGAAATTTCGTCATCGATCCTTTGAGGTCGGCGACCTTGTTTTAAAAGAAAATAAAAAAAATACTAATGCAACTAAAGACCTTAAAGGTAAATTTGAACCCAACTGGCTTGGACCATATATTATCACTACTAGGAGCATACAAATTAGCTACCTTAGATGGTAAAGATTTAAAATAACCTATGAATATTATGCATCTTAAGCGATATTACACATAAAATTTGGTCATTCCATCATTGTATATATTTGTTTTGTATATTATTTCATTTTTTCTCTTACATAAAATGTTTAAAAAAAACAATCACATTGTATTTCTTTTAATTCGTCAATTAAGATCAAAATATAAAAACATCAAAATCATCAAATTCTTCAAAAAACATCTTTTATTTTCTCACCTGTTAATTCTTGATGTATTGCAGTTATATGTTCAAATTATTTTGGATAAATTAGCATTTATTTGGAATCTCTCACTTTTGCAAACACAAAAATTAATATCTTGATTTTATCTGGCATGATTACTAATCTCTCTTATATTAAAGTCCATAAAATTCAATTAAATAAAGTTTGAGCACAAAGAATTGATCTTGTTATTTACTTAAACCAAGCATATTCTTTCACAATAAAATGATTATATTTGTAATGTCCATGCTATGCTACATAGTAGACATGGTTTCTTGAGCGAAAAGTTTCCCCTACTATCCTATCATGCACATGGTCTAGAATCTTTGAGAATTGACAAAAGGACAAGCTCACCCCTACCCAGAATAAAAATCCCTTGCTCTACAGCTAATCCGAGCAAGTATCCCTGGAATAGGAAGCAAAAGAAAAAGAAAAATCAAGCAAAATCATGAGAAAAAGAAGCATTATTTCAGAATAATTTGTACTCTCTTAGAACTATTTCAGCATTATCTCAAATATCAAAGCAAAAGATACAAAAAAAAATACAAAAAAAAAAAAAAAAAAAAAAAAAGCAAAACAAGCAAAAGCAAAAGCAATAAAATCCCTTTCCCTACCCATTGAAAATAAAATAAGGGTTGATGAGCTTGAATCCCTAGAATTCTCAATTATTCAAAAACTGTGAGGTAAGCCCCATAACAGGTGGTTTGTGCCCAACCCGCTTGGCCTTGGGTAACTCCTAGCGTGGTGATATGTCTGTCACATTAGCGACCTTTTGTACAGACCTATGTCTACTTATGGATTAGCTAGCTCTTGATAACCTGACTTACATAGTTGTATGGTATGGTTATATGCATCCAAATCATGGTTAATGAACACTTATTTGGTTAATTCAAATCACTTTTATCAAATTATCTTGCTCAAAAATGGTAAATGCACAAAGCAATTGCACACACATTTGTATTTGAGAGATTTTGTGTATCATCATGATAAATCAAGATTGAAAATGAACTCACATACGCACATGGGATTCCTTATAAATCTAACTTTTGTCTTTAAGATACTTTGAAATATTTTTGCAAATTGTTTGGAATAATTTCATTTTCTTATTTGAGAACAGTTGTTTAGTATAAAGACAACTACATGCATTATCAAAAAAATCAAAATCATTTTCAAAAAAAAAAAAACATGCAATAAAGTTACATTTATATATAAATTTTTGACTTTCGTGACGATGGTATAGTTCCAAAACCAAAATTGGAATTTTATGCCTAGTGCAAGTCCTCATCTTTATATTTTTTGTTTATTTTCAAAAATTAAAAATCAACCATGCAATAAAACTATTATTTTCTTCTTTGGATTTCACGATGATGGTATAGGTTTATACCTAAATATTCTATGCCTAGCGCAAACCATTGTATTAATTTTATTTCTCATTTATTTAAAATCATAAAAACATATGACTTACATCATTATGTTACACAATTATGCTTTAAAACAATGCACATTATTACTATTTCATGTCATTATGTCAAACTTCGATTTTGCAATGATGGTATAATTCCTAGGGAATTATTCAAAAATTTTATCACACTTAGGAATTTATGCCTAGCAAAAAATCATTTAAAATATATATATATATATTTCATGCATAATTTTTTCATGGAAATCTGAAAACAAATCACCATCATCATCATCATCACAACAAAGTCTTAAGACAGTCTCTTAAGCACTCTTTTACTTTTAACAATATTTCTATACCAGGATTAGCTTGATGACCGAGTGAGCGGTGACTCCATGAAATGGTCTATAATAGTGACAATGTCATTTGAAATTATTGTTAGAAGTCCCTTTTATTTTTTATCAAATCACATCACAACAACCAATTTGTTTACATCAGATTATTTCATTTAAATTTTAAAAGCATGACATTCAAACCATAATATTTCCAAAATGACATAATTACATGAATCATCAAATTAATCACACCAAAATATTAAAGCATCATACAAACACATAAGACAAGTCATATGATCAAAAATATTTCATCTATATATATATATATATATCAACAAAATATACATCATCTCAAAAGTGGATTGGTATGCCACAATCTGTACCTCGGCATACTCAATCCTCTATCAAAAATAATAAACACTATGTATCAATCTATGTAGTGCAGTCTGTAGCAGCTAGCCTCGAGAACCCCTCGAGCTCTTAGCCTCATCTCCTCCCTCGCCCTGAGGTGGACAAGGTGGCCCCATAATAGTCCATGTGGTGTTATGAGTCCTAGACTCTAATCGTGATGATGTCCTTGATGACCTCATCATGATAGGCTCTGCAATGTGGGCCGATAGCAGCAACCTCTGCCCCTCTGGTACCATATGGTGGTATAGTGTTTGATAGAATGTGATCTGGGCAATAGCTTGTGCTAGGTCCTGAGTGCTTGCCCCTCCGCTCTGTGCTCTGAGGTGTGTGACCTCATCTTTGAGCAGTGTGGCCTCCTCTCGGTGTCGTGTAGCCTCATCCTACAAGGACTAAACATGAGCCTGGAGATGGACAGTCTCCACCCGGAGAGTAGCCATCTCACTACTCTCTCCTACCTTGACACCCTTGCCCTTATCGGGCGATGGTGGCCTCTCTCTCTATGGAGAATGGGGTCTCTCCTCCCTCCTCTCCTACTGTCACGGCCTCTATTGAGCCTATGGCCTCCTCTACTCTCTCCCTTCACAACCTTGTGCCACCTTAATGGTTGCCTGGTGCTGCCTCCCCATCCGATGCACAACTACATGAGTCAGACCCTGAGCCCTTGCATCCAAGGAGGGTGGATGCCTGCATACCAGGCATAATAGTCGTCAGCAACCCCTACGTCATCCCCATCCACTGGTTTAATTGGGGCATCGTCCATGTCCTCACTCCAAAAGCACTGCATATCTGGAGCCCCACTGATTGTAGTGTTATCCCGGATGGTCCAGGAAAACTTGTAGTCTTTGAGAGATGGGATCCCCTGCTGTAGACCGAACTACCTCAAAACTCGGTCATAGCGGTGGAGCTCCACCTCTCTCCTCTCCATCCTCAGCCAACAGGTTCACCTAATGCGAGCTAGCTCCTGTCCATCCTTAGCCAACCCTAGATGATCTCTCCAAAACCTCCAGGTGATCTGGTCAGAGACAAGGTCATCAAGTAGTCTTCGGGACAATGGTAGATCTATCCGCCACTATGACCCTCTCTGAAGCCACTAGTAGAAAACTCGGGGCCTCTCCTCGTCAATCCCTATCAGTGGGAGCCCTATCGGCCTCCGCACCGTGATGTGCTCCCAGCACCAAACTTGTAGTAGTGATGTCATGACCAAACATCGGCCGCCCTTGTATACGACCCCATGTAGGATCCTATACAATCGGCATAGTACAAAGCTCCCCCAAGCAAACCTATACCCGTGGTCTCTCATGTCGTAGACCACATCTATCAATAGCCATGGTAGTCTGCATCCACTCTAATGGCATAGTAGCAGACCACCTACCACCCCAGCCAAAACCTGTGTCAGTCTAGATGCCCTAGGCATCTGGTGTAGTGACTCGATGTTCACTCCACCCTTCTCCAGGGCAAAGATCGAATATCCACATAGTCACATCATCACATGGCCCTAATTGGCCACAGGAGTTATTAGCTGTCCTTGTATGGGAATCCTCAAAATCCTCCATACATCCTCCAATGTGGGAGTCATCTCCCCTGTCGGTAACCGAAAATAAGAACCTAGATACCACCTCTTTGCTAGGGCTATCAATAGCCCCATATCTATAGAAACGTGTGGCATATCTGCCACATGCTGCAAGCTGACTTGAGCCAACTGATCTCTCTCTGCTTGAGATAGAGTGGCCAAGTCATCCCTAAGCCCATCGTATTTCCATTCCCGGCTCTTTAGTAATCCTCTCTGCAACATAAACAACAAAACAATAAAAATCATTAATAAAATAGTGATTAAAAATGTAAGTAAAACAAGTTCAATCTCATACAAATGATGATATCGTCCACTATTGGATGATATTGTCCAAAATTTGAGCAAATTCATCTTTGATTTTGCAAGAGGGAATCTTCCCTCATTCTACGAAATCGCCCCCATTTCGTCGATTTCGCCCTTGGACAAAATCGGCAATATCGATACAATTTCGACAAAATTGAGACGATTTCGTCCCGATGACATCGACGGCCCAAAAATGGCCGCGATGCTCAAAAATCATTCAAAATTAATCTAAAAAGCATGAAATTAATAATTAAAGCATTCTAAATTAAGTTTGGACCCTTACCCGTAGCCCATGCCGGACCTCTATTGATCTATGCGTTGTCTCGACCATCTTGTCTGCAGAGCTCTAGAAACCAAGAAAATGAACAGTAAACAAAGAATTAGGGTTTTTCCCTATTTTTCTTAATTCAAAAACAATTAAACACATTTAAAAAAATAAAAATTGCTTTTCCATGTTTTTACCTCAAACATTCGATTTGGGTAAAAACACGGAGGGGGCACCATAGTAAGCTGTCATACGATTCGACCTAGAATCGTCGCCTAAAAATGGGGATAAATTTTTGCTTTCTCGTAGATCGAGAACTCATCTTTAATGCATTTTCTTCAAAAATTTCACTAAAGAGGGGGAAAAATGTAGCACCCTAAAATTGTCACAGTAAACCTTAGCAAATAATTAAAATTACTTTAGTAATAATTCAAATTCAAATTTTAACCCCAAAACCGCTCCAAAACTGCCTGCTACCCGTTTCCTTGTTTTTCACACCATTTTTAGAGTTTGTTTTGTCCGTTGGATGATATCATCGCCGATCAGATGATATCACCTCAGATCAAACAAAATCATCTGGAGAAGAATGTCCAGACGATTTCATCCCAAAACTGATTTTTCATAATTAGCTTCTGTTTCAATGACGTCTCTAACCTGGGCAAAAGCGTGTCTATGCCATTAGAGACCTCCCCCATTGGAGATCTTCCAGATTAGGATGATCTCCACCTCCTAACCTCATTCCTATGCCTATTTAATATTAGGCCCTCCCCTTCACATTCCCCTAGCTGAAATTTCCTGTAACATGAGTTCTACATTCATTAGACCATCTTAAATCACCATTTACCTTCGTATTTTTCCAAGTTTGTTTGTAGGAACTTCATTATTTTTCAGCTGGAGCAAGCTTAGATTGTCACAGACGATCTTGTACAATTCGAGACGATTTCAACTGCAGTCAACATTGGGGGCAATTAGTGCCCAAAGTTTGCACTTTTCTCTTTTTGTCTGTTGTTTCATTCTATATTTAGATCAGTTTATTGTTATTTTTTGCTATTTTGCATTTTGGAGTTCACCCATATAGCTTAAGTGCATGATAAGATCATAATTTTTCATTAGAATACTATAATTTTTTTTTTGATTGGTTGAAAGGGTGTTGAAAGGTCCCTGAACCTTGTACAAGAGGTTATTACATGTTTTCCAAGCCGACCGAGGAGGCCCAAAATCTAAAGATCAAAGAGGAAGCAAAACACCACAAGAAGGAAAGTGTCGCAAAATCGTGACTAGTTACATTTTCGTGGCCCACAACATAGGGATAAAGCAAGGAGGAAAGGATGTCATGAAATCATGCCATGTTGCACCAATGCAGCCAAAGGAGGAAAATATGTCGCGAAATCATGACAATAGGTAGCAGCGCAGCCGAAGGAGAGAAAGTGTCACAATATCATGACATGTTGCAAGGTTGCTGCCAGAAGAAAAGAAGTGTAGTGATATCACGACAAATTGCAAGGTTGGTGCCAAAATAAAAGAAGTGTCACAAAATCGTGACATGATACATCATAAAGGCCAAAGAGGAAAAGTGTCACGATGTCGTGACATGTTACAAAATTTTGGCCGAAGGGAAAAAGTGTCGCGATATCACGACATGTTGCAAAATCACAATCGAAGAGAGAAAATGTCGCCATATCGTGACAAGTTGCAAAGTCTCGGTCGAAGGGAAAAAGTGTCATGATATCGTGACATGTTGCAAAATCACTACTAGAGATAAAAGGTTTCGTGATATCGTGACATGTTGCAGAATCGTGGCCAAATAGAAAAGGTATCACGAAATCGCGACATGATGCAGAATCGTAGCCAAAGAGAAAAAGTGTTGCGATATCGCGACATGTTGCAGCAACACGGCCAAAGAGAAAAGGTGTCGTGATATCGCGACAAGTTGCATCACTGCGACCAGAGAGAAAAGGTGTCACGATATCGCAACATGTTGCAAAATCAGGGCCAAAGAGAGAAAGTGTCACAAAATCATGACATGCTGCATCATCGCGGCTGAAGAAGAAAAGTGTCGCAATATCGCGACATGTTACAGAAAAACAGCCGAAGAGAAGAAGTGTCATGAAATCGTGACATGTTGCAAAATCACGATCGGAGATAATAAGTGTCACGATATCGTGACAAGTTGCAAAATCATGGCCAGAGAGAAGAAGTGTCGTGATATCGTGACATGTTGCAAAATCGCGATCGGAGAGAAGTGTCGTGATATCATGACATGTTGCAAAATCACGACCGAAGAGAAAAAGTGTTGTGATATCACGACAAGTTGCAAAATCTCGACCGAAGAAGAAAAAGGTGTCGCGATATCGCGACGTATTTGCAAAAACACAGCCGAAGAGAAAAAGTGTCGCGATATCACGACGTATTTGCAAAAACACGACCGAAGAGAAAAAGTGTCGCGATATCGCGACATGTTGCAAAAACGTGGCCGGTGTGAAAAGGTGTCGCGATATCGTGACCAGTTTTGTGAGCAACCCAAACCAATCCCCTGACAACATCTCACATTGTGCAGACATTGCCACTTAAAGAATCGTTCCTTAGGCCAATGGGGAAGGAGTCTCTCCATACTTGAATGTCAGATTCATCGACTCCCTTGTTAGCAAGCCATTCCATAGCTTTGTTTCCTTCTTGGTATTGATGCTTAATGACTAATTCAGGGTAAATACCAATTAGAGCCTTGCATTCTTGGAAAATTGAAGCAAGGGCCCATGGGGCATAGCAGTCCCTTTGAGCCAGTTGATGCATTGCAGCGAGTCTCCTTTGATGATAAGTTTGTTGATGGTTAGACCTTCCAAAAGAATCAAACTTTAGAGCAAAGCACATGCCTCTGCCATATTGTTGAATTGAATTCCTAGGTTCTGGGCAAAGGCCAATATTATTTCTCCACTGTGGTTTCTGAGAATTCCTCCTCCACAAGCCATGCCTAGGTTGCCTTTGGCCGCACCATCGAAATTTAGCTTGTGCCACCCAGTGGGTGGAAAGACCCACTTGATGACAGACCTGTCAACAAAAGTATGGGGTGTAACAGAGAAGTTATAAAGATTGAAGAGTTTGGTTAGGTTTGATTCAAGGCCAAGAGGGGGGGTTTGGACGACAAAACAAGAGAGGAATTCTCCACAGCAAGGGCCAATATTTTGGCAATGATAATCTTCTTATCAGTGGCTTGATTTTTGAAAATTCTAGCATTTCTCTCTAGCCAAATTTGCCACAGGAACAGGTGAAGGCAAGCTTGCCACACAAATTTAAGTTGGTTGCTCTTGAAAGGCCGGGGCCATTACTAAAAAATGAGGGGAATGGAATGAGGGAGGGCTATGGAGATTTTGAAGGTGTTAAGAACCTGGCTGAGAACTGTTAGAGAGAAGGGACATTCCAGAAAAACATGCAAAGTTGACTCACAAGCATTTTTGCATAGGATGCAGCAATTAGGAATGAGTAACCCTCTAATTATCAGGTTGTCAGTGGTGAGGATTCTATTTTGGATGGACAACCAGCAAAAGAATTTGACCTTGGGAATGATCTTGGGAACCTAGACCTAATTTTATAAGTCTTGACCATCAGTGGGAGTTTCTTGACTATAGTAAGCTGATTTAACAGTGAAATTTCTAGAATCCTCCAGGTTCCAGACCATGGAATCATATTTCTGTGAGCTGGGGATGATGCAAGTCCTCAACAAGTTTTGTAACTGCCTGAGTTCCTCGATGAAATGCCTTGGTCCGTTAAGAGCCAAGTGTTTCCATTCAGGTCTTGTGGTACCTGGGTTAATGAAGTGACACACCTTATCACCAAAGGTGGCCTCGATAGCCGTCTTGAGCACTGCAAGATGCGGATCTTGGCTATGAGGTTTATCACGGATCCATGGGTCGTCCCATAAGCGAATGGTCATTCCAGTTCCTAGACACCACCTTAAGCCTTCCATGATGATCTTCCTTATTTTTGTAATGCCATTCTAGAAATGGGATCCGATAGGAAGGTTGTGCTCTCCAAGAAAGGAAACCTGATGGAGGTACTTAGCTTTGATGATGTCAATCCAGGTGAATTTTTCATTGATGGTAAGTCTCTAGGACTTCTTGGCAATGAGGGCCATGTTCATCCACTTGATGTCTCTGAATCCAAGTCCTCCATCCTTTTTCTTGGAACAGACCCTATCCCAGGCAATAAGTGAGAATTTATTCTTGTTTTCATTTCCCGCCAAAAGGAATCTACGTTGAATTTGTTCAATTTTTTGGTAGATGGTAGCTGGAGCTTTGAATATGGATAAAAAAAAATAGGAATACTTTGCAAGCAAGCTTGGACCAGAGTGGATTTGGCTACCTGACTGAGCATTGAGCTTTTTCAACCCACAAGTTTCTTGTTGAGGTGATCTAAAACAGGGTTCCACATGGCCGAGACAGATCTATCATGGAAAAGCGGTAATCCAAGATAAATAGTTGGAAGGCACCCAATGTTGCACCCAAGGATCTCAGCAATCCTATTTTTCCTGTGATTGGGAGTATTGAGAAAGTATAGCTTGCTTTTGTGATAGTTGACTTTTTGGCTAGCTGCCTCTTCATAAGAATCAAGAATGTTCTTAATAATTTTTTCTTCAGGAATGGAAGCATGAGAGGATAGAATAGTGTCATCCACAAACTTTTGATGGGATATGGCATTGGTTGTTGAGTCTAATTTGATCCCAGAGACAAGACCACTATTGTAGGCAGTTGTAAGGGTTCTTCCAAGGGCTTCGACCAAGATGATGAAGAGAAAGGAGGACAAAGGGTCCCCTTGACGGATGCCTTTGAAACTTTGAAAAAAACCTATGGATGAGCCATTGATAAGAACAGAGAACCAAGCAGTCGAGATACATTCACAAACCATATTTATCCATTCTTTATGAAACCCAAACTTCTCTAGGAGCTCGAACAAGAATTTCTAGGACACTCGATCGAAAGCCTTGTTCATGTCAAGCTTAAGGAACATGCTGGGTTTTTTATTTTTTGATGTCGAGTGGGCCAATTCATGGACGGTTATCACTCCATAAGAAATGAATCTACCTTTGACCAAGCTCCCTTGGCACTGATCGATGATGGAGGGAAGGATGTATTTCAACCTATTTGCCATAACTTTGGTGATAATTTTGTAGATGACACTACAGAGGCTAATCGATCTAAGATTTCTTGGAAGTGGCACACAGCTTCTTGTCTGATTGCTTGGATGTTAGAGACAATGGATCCATCAGCCTTGGTCAACTCAGAGATTTTATTTGAGCCTCTGTGATGCATGGTGGAAGCATGGAAAAACTTCATGTTGGTGTCTCCTTCTTTGAGCCAGAGGTTTCTGGCAAAACTTCATGTTGGTGTCTCCTTCTTTGAGCCAGAGGTTTCTGGATTTTTGCCTCCAGTAGGTCTCTTCCTTAGCCAAGGCATTGTGGAAATTTGAGAGGAGGATTTTTTCTTCAAGGAAGGTTTTGACCCTCAGATATCCTCCTTGAATTAGATTTTCCACCCTTTTTAGCTCATCCATCAGAAGCTTTTTCTCGGTATAGAGGTTGTCGAAAACATCCCTGTTCCAGCATTTCAACTTGAGTTTGACCATTTTCAGTTTGAGGAACAGATTCATGAGAGGATTAGGAAAAATTTCTTGCTGCCACCATTGAAAAATACACTGACCTAAATCTGGATGAGTGAGCCACATCTTTTCAAACCTAAAAGGGGTTTTGAAGATTTGCTGGGGGCGGGAACAGTCCAAAATTAAGGGATTGTGATCGGAGCCAATTTTGGGGTGGCTATGAAGCCTGGCATCACCAAAAATAGGAATGAGCTCTTTGGATAAGAGAAATATATCAATCCAGATTTGGATGTGGTGGATACACGCTCATTTGTTGCTCCATGTGTAGTTGGACCCTTGGAGTGGCATGTCCATTAGCTCGTTGTGGTTGACAAATTTACTAAAGTCTTCTATGCACCTGCTGGTGATCGAATTGCCTCCTTACTTATCAGACAGATGAAGGGGGGTATTGAAATTGCCACAAAGCATCCAAGGAAAGTCAACAAAGTTGTTGTGCATTGCAGAAATGTTATCCCATAGCAGTATTCTGTTGATAGGACTATTAGGTCCATAAACATTGGTGGCGATCCATTCAAAGTTAGTGACTTTATTGGTAAACAGAATGTTGATGGTTCTGTATGAGACTAAAATAACCCTCCCTTCAATGGTTTTCAGGTCCCATAAACATAGGAGACCCCCAAAAGCTCCTGTGGAGGGACAAAAGGCAAAATTGTAGTTTTCCTAGATTAGCTTACAAACATGAGTGTTGTTATTCTCGTCAAGTTTGGATTCTTGGAGGAACATGATATTTGGTTTTAGATTTTTTCTTACTAATATAACAGTTCTCTATTTTGCATTTCCTTTGAGGCCTCTGACATTCCAGGAGATGAACTTCATCGAGACGATTTGGATTTTGCTTTGTGGCCTCTGCCTCTCCCTTGAGATGGAGTAAGTTTGGGTCTAACTTCATCCTCATCTTGGTGAGTTGTGATGGGGTGTTCAAAAATGGAGCCCAAGGAGGTAGGTACTGAGTCATCAGCCATTTCGATCTCGGCTACTTTTGCAAGCTTGTCTGCATTGGTCGGTCGTCCCCTTCTTTGGTCTTTGTTGATGTCTACTTTGGGTGTGGGAATGGGAGATTTCAGTGGGCTAGAGGTTTGGAGGATGTCGATGGAGTCAGTCCTAGGGGCAGGCCGGTGGGGGGATGAAGAATGGGGAGACTATCATAGGGCAACAGACTCAGGGGAAAGGGAAATGGGATGGCTCTGAGTTGGTGGTATGGGTGGGAAGGGAAGAGGAAGGTGTGAGGTACCAAAATTGATGGGTGAGTTTGGGAAGGTCATTGTAGAATTTCCTTTGGACAAGGGAGACTGAATCAAAGTGGGCATGGACGAGATAGTTAGATCTATGGGTAGGTCATCAGAGTTGACCTCTCCAATATGAAGATTATTTAAGGGAGCAAAATGATTAGATCGAGAAGAAAAAGCACTTACATTTTTGGGTTTTGCATGATTTGAAGCAGAGGTTTTAGGAGGGCCTGCAGATCGGCCATGACCTCGGCCAAATACCTTTTTTTGGGTGGTCTAGATCTAGGTATCCATATTTTGACCTGAATCACTGGGGATTTCTTTTCTCTAGGATGAGCATTGAGAAGCCAGATGGCCCTGAGTATTGCACTCCAAACAAAAGGCAGGCTTGTTTTCTTATTCAACTCCTTGACATCTTCTGTAGCTCCCGTAGTTGATGCTGATGCAGGTAGGTAGAGCCGAATCTAGATTTGCCATTACACAAACATGAGCATAGGTCATTCTGGTTCTGGCTTGGGTAGTAGGGTCAATGGCGACCAAATATCCAATCGGTTGAGTGATGCCTTTGAGTGCATCATTGTAGAAGAACTATGGGGGAAGCCCATGAAGTTTGATCCAAATCAGAGCGATGTTGATAGACTGAGTCTCACGGTCAAAGTCTTCCCCCCATCTCCGCAAAAATAGGCTACGACGGCTAAAGAACCAAGGCCCACCAGTAAGAATGTGGTGGGTGTTAAGGGCATTATTTAGCCTTATCATGAAGAACCCCCTAGGGAAGGCCACTAACTCCAAGCTGCCTAAAAGCCACCATTTGGATAGAGCCCACTCGTAGATAGTTTCCATATCAGGACGGGTGCCAACAAATTTCTTGATAAGAGAGAGAGACTCTTGAAAAATCAATGGCTCCATGACCTCACTCGGGAAAGAGACTTCAGTGCCCGTTATAGATAAGGGCAAAGGAGTTTGGAAAGAAAACGCTCCTGACAAAGACCTAACTTTGTCCACAAAGGATTAAGACCAAGGAGATGCTTTGGATGGGGAGGAGGGTGAAACCCTAACATTTTTAGATTGACACCTATTGCTAACCATTAGTTTCACCATGCTATTTGGGTCTTTACCGATAATATCGCTAAGTGGGCCTACACTAGGCCCACCAACACCTGTAGGACCCAAGGACAATACTGCAACATCGGCTCCCTCCAGTGATGCCATCGTTCCTCCATCATCGCCATCGCCATCGCCATCGTCCATCGCTGCTCCGTCCATCGCCATGATATTATTGGAACGAGTTTGCATTTAGAATACTATAATTTACTTGCATTTCTATTTGCAATTATCATCTTAACATATTTATCGCCATTTTACACCATTTCCCTCTGTCATCATAGCTGCATTTTTTGTATTTTGTGTCTATTTCTCTGATTGCAGGTCTTTGACGAATTCATTTGACAAATTCGCCAGATCTCAGATGATCCTGTTAGATTGAAGATGATCCTATCAAATTCCAGATGATCTGGACTGCTTCAAAAATCAGAACCTCCATCAGACATCCGAATCAGGTATGGCTTTTTTCTAATCTAGTATGTTTCCTATATTCTCTGTTCAATTCTGTTTCTATATTCATTTAAACCTACATTTCATATAGAACAGTTTAGATTCATTTGGCCAAACCTAGGACTTGGATGATTAAAGCTAAAACTGAACACATCAAACACATTCCCAAC
Source organism: Wollemia nobilis (assembly GCA_028583015.1). Classification (NCBI taxonomy): domain Eukaryota; kingdom Viridiplantae; phylum Streptophyta; class Pinopsida; order Araucariales; family Araucariaceae; genus Wollemia; species Wollemia nobilis. The sequence goes on along the minus strand of JAQPPZ010003320.1, from coordinate 75,769 downwards.
CTAGGCGTGGAAACTGCCATTCAAAAGTTTCCTGGTGAACCCACCATCCATAAAAAATTCACCCTTATACACCTCTCCGGAGAGGCGGGACCTTCAAAGGGCCTCTCAGTCCAAGGTATTGTCCCATCCTTTTCACATCCCCCTTCTGGGCACGGATCCTATAGCCTGAAGTAAGGGTGCAAAAAATTTGGAGCGATACAATGTGTCCTCAGATAATTCAACACTTATCTTTGATGGAAGTGATTATATATTTTGGAGTATGATAATGAAGATTCACCTAATGGCACTTGGCAATGAAATCTAGGAAGTAGTTGAAAATGGATACATACCACCAGTTGATCCACCTACAGATAAGGAAGGTAAGATTATACAACATTACAATTCAAAAGAAATTAATGCAATTTTGAGAGGTTTGAATTGAACAGAATCAATAAAGGTTATGCATTGTAAATATGCAAAAGGAATTTGGGATAAGTTGCAAAGCATATATGAAGGAGATAAAAGTGTCAAAAAGGCAAAGATTCAAAATATCAAAGGACAATTTGAAGAGTTAATAATGAAGGATGAGGAAAACATTAGTACTTATCTACTTTGAGTAGATGAGGTTGTTAATTCCATGCAAGAACTTGGACTTAATGTTAAAGAATCATATGTTTGTGATAAGGTCTTAATATCTCTTCCAAAAATATTTAATGAAAATATCTCTACTATAGAAGAATAAAAATATGGTTATTATTTGACAAGAGATATGTTACTTGGTATTCTTATAGATTTTGAGTTAAGAATAAAAGAGGAACCTAATATTCGAAAGGAAGCAACCTTTAAAGCAATTAATGAAACAAAGGGTAAGAAGTCATAATCAAGCAATGATTCATCTAGTGATGAAGAAGCTAATTGTGACAAAAGGAATAAGGATTCAAGAAGATTTAAAGATGCAAAATATGTTAGATGATTCAACTATGGAAAGTATGGTCATTATGCAACTGATTTTCGAGAAGCTAAAAATAACAATGATGAAGAAAAATAAGATTACAAGAACAAGGAATCATAAAAATACAGGTACCAAGAGAAAGGTAAGGATGGACAAAATAGGCAAGGGAAGAAGTTCTTTCAAAGACAAAATAAAAGCTACTATGCAGATAAGGCAAGTAAGTACTCAAGTGATAGTGATAATAGTTTTTTAGATAATGATAAAGATGAAGTCCTATTTCTGTTTGAAGAAAAATAAGTCAAGAAAAGGTCACCAATTATTCTCAAATGTTGTTTATGTGGTAATTTTGGACATCTTGAAGATATTTGTACAAGGAATGGTTTCATTTTTAGTGATGATGAATATGAGGATGCACTAGAAGGACTAGAAGAGAATCTTCTAATGGCACTAGAATAAGAAGAAGGTGATCCTATAGAAGACAAGTCAGAAAAGAATGAAGATGTTGACAAAGGCAAACAAATATATGAAGAATAAGAAAAAGGAGGAGTTGATCTTGAGGGAGAGCTTATTTATGCTATTAAAACTTTAAATAAGGTAAGAAAACAAAACTCCCAACTTGAATTTTAGATTCAAGAATATTATGAAGAAAGAGGAAAGCTTATAGAGGATCTAAACAAGTCAATGGCTAAAACAAAGAAGTTCACAAGGATGAGCTAGAAGTAATGGTATTAGAATGTGAAAAGTTAGAACAAGAAGTAGCTCTACTAAGGGAATATTTATATAAATACAAGGATAAGATACACAAGTTTAGAAAGAGTTCAAATATTGTAGATAAGATTATCAAGGTACAAATAAGGTCAACAAACAAAACAGGTATTGGTTTTGAAAAAGCTCAAAATAAACAAGAAGAAAAGTCAACCTCAAGTTTTGAATAAGAAGAAAATTTAGAAGAAGAAAGTGTAAGAGAAAGTGAAACTTCTAATGATGAGTTGGAAAATAGAAAGTTCAATAAGGAAAGGAACAATGCACAAAGAAGAAACAGATGGAACGACAATCATAATAGGTTAAGAGAGACTAAGAGACCAATGAGGTCAAGACAAGGAAACTTTAATGGAATATGTTTCTCATGTCATAGATTTGGGCATATGTCTTCACAGTGCAGGACACATGAAAGATAGAAATATGGGAATTTCAGGAATAAACAACTTTTCCATGGGTATTGCTACTCATGTAATAAATTTGGTCACAAGACAACGAATTGCAGAGTTCATTATAGAAAAGGATATGGCTTCACTAGGAGAAATCCTAAGACATTTGCACCTCCAAGGAATAATAACATTAAGTGTTATAAGTGCAATAATTATGGACATACAACAAAGTGGTGTAGAGCAGACCTTCCAGAATCAAGCATGAACATAAACAAGAATAGGAACAGGAACATGAATATGAATATGAACATAAACAGGAATAGGAATAGGAACAGAAAGAACATGGATATGAACATGAACAAGAATAGGAATAGGAAAAGGAATAGGAATATGGATATGGATATGAATAGGAATAGGAATATGGACATGGACAGGAATAGGAACATGGATATGGAGAGGAAAATTCAAAGGAATCAGAAAGATCATATAAGAAGGAAAAAGGATAAAGGTAAAGACCAGTGCTTTCTAGTAGTAGAAGTACTCCCACTCCAGAATTAACCACCTCAAGAGGAGGTGGGGGGGCTAAGCTAAGAGACTCATTTTTAGCCCAGAGCCCCAAAGTTGACCTTTTGCCATTGATGTCAAAGGGATAGATATTTGAGTAAGGGAGAGAGATTTGGTTTAAGGAGAGAACATTGAGTCAAGGGGAGTAGTTTCCCAGGGGGAGCAAAACAAAAAAAATGTCAAGTTTTGGTAAAAATAATTTGGGTTACCATCAATGACAAAGGGGGATATTGTTGGACATTTTGAGTAGATAAGTTGTCATTGATGTCAAGAGTGAGTGGTCATTTATGTCAAGATTTCAACACCATTCAGTGGCAATTTTAGTGGGAAACATCAATTTCGGGTTCTCTAGTTTCAATTGTTCAAGACCCAGTTTTAGGACATCAGATATGGTCTAAAGTGCAAAAATCCCAAGTGAATAATATTATAATATATTTTATAATATAAGAAAGGGAATTTTTAAATTAATTAATATAATTTTTAGTATAAATTAATTTATAATTTAATTTACTTAACTTAAAGTCATTTAAATTAATTATTAATTAATTTTGATATTAATTATAAGATTAATTTATATTAATATTTAACTAAACCTAAGGAGGGTTATTAAAATTAATTTAAAATTTGAAATCAAATTTCTAAGCACCGACGTGGGAAGAACATTTACCATGTGTATAAAAGGAGGATTACCAACCTTACCATAAGCCCCTAAAGATTTTTTGAATTAAATCTTATGCTATGTGTTTATGCGAATCGTGGATGTAATAGAGAGTTTTGTGTTTTGTTTAAAGTGCTAAGAGAAGGTGGTATTACATCATACACCAAGGAGGGAGCCTTGGTCACCAACTATCGGTAGCGCAGTTGGCAAGCACGGTAGTGGAAAGTCATTAGGGTAGCGACAGGCATAGGTTCGAATCCCCCATGAAGGATCTTTTATTTTGTATTTTTATTGGAAATTGTAGTGGAAGTTGGTAGAAAATAGAGGAAGCTTTGCTTACTTCATGTGGGTGCTTCTAGCCCACGCGGTGGGCTCCAAGACGCTAAGGCGCTTTGCACTTTTGGAGATGGTGGATCGAATCATGCTGAAACCCTTTTGAGGGATAATAAGGTATGCATTAAAGTTTGAGCACCGGATTTGTCGAAAAAGGTTGTTGAGGTATTAAAATTTAATTTCTAAATATTTCATGTGGTATATGAGGTTTTAGGGAGTTATAAGGATATTGCAAAATAAATTTTTTATATTATTTGTTTTAGGGTTTGAAAAATAAATAAAGGTGTTTTAGAAAGATTGGTTATGATTTTTGTGGTGTTGGATATTATTTTAAGTTGAATTTGGTAAGGTGTATCCAAGTAATTGTTTTTATGTATGGTTTGAGGAGTGTTAATTTTAAAAGGGAGAAATAATGTATATTTTAGCATTGATTATTTTTTGTGTCCAAGGAATATTTTTGAGATAATATTGGAGTAATATTTTAACATCTAACTTCCTTGAGTTTGGCAAAGAAGTGTTTATGATTGTGGCATATTTGTGTGGTCTACTTCTCATCAAGTAAAAAGGTATGGGCACATTCTTCTTTTATTGAGTTGATTGGTTGATTTTATGGAAAACAACTTTGGAGTGAAAAGGACTTGATTAGGTTTCCTTATTGAGTTGTTGAGCCATTGTGAAGTGAATGCTATGCATCTAGTTTGATAAGCATTGTTGTTGAAGTGAATAGTTGAGTGAAGAACTTGAACTAGGGTTTGCAAATATCATGAGTATCATTGTTATGTGAAGATTGTTATAAGAATTATTGTTGAAGTGAGTAATTGAGTGAAGAACTTGAACTAGGGTTTGCAAAGAACATGAGTATCATTGTTATGTGATATTTTTTGATAAGAATTGTTGAAAATATTTGAGTGAGTGTTCATATGCTTGGACTAGGGTTTGTGAGCAAGGATTATTTCATTGAGTGATTGGTTGAGTAGAGTTGGTTGAGCCTAGTCAAATGGATGTGTGAAGTGATAGTTCAAGTTCTATGAAATAAATTATTTTATATTTTGAATTTGAGAAAGAGTTTGAGTATTTATGAGTGTGAAACATATTGAGTCTCTATAAATTCTCTATATGTTTATGTGATAAAATAGTGATTGAAAGTGATTGAGAATTGAGGTGAATGTGAAGCATATTGAGTCTCTAACAATTCTTTGTATGTTTCTAAAAGAGTGATTGAAAGTGATTGAGCATTGAGGTGAATGTGAAGCATATTGAGTCTCTAAAAATTCTCTATATGTTTCTAAAAGAGTGATTGGAAGTGATTGAGCATTGTGATGAATGTGAAGCATATTGAGTCTCTAAAAATTCTCTTTATGTTTCTATGAGATTAGATAAGTTCTAGTGTGGAACGTTTTAGCAGATTTGAGGTAAGTCTTTGAGAGGACTTGTGGATAGATTTATGTGATATTTTGTGGAAGTTTAGAATACAAATTGAGAGCAGATTTGGACAAGTTCTAGTGAGGACTTGTTGAGAATATTTGGACAAGTTCTAGTGAGAACTTGTTGAGCATATTTGGACAAGTTCTAGAGAGAACTTGTGGACAAATTAGTGTGAGCTTTTATAGAAGACTTGTGAGCGGAGTTGATTGATTGATTTGTTCAAACCTTGAGTTAAGGTTTGGGACATATCTAGAAGAATTGGTTTGTGATTGAGTCAAGCTTTGTGTAAGGATTGAGGACAGAGATTGAGGATAAATTTATGCTATATCAAAGGATTATGTTTAGTGTAGATCAAAGGCTAGATATTGAGGATAGATTTGTGCTAGAATTAAGTATTGTGTTTAGTACATATTCAAGGATAGAGTTTGGTGCATATTTTAGGATAGGTTTTTTCCGACCAAAGATAGAGATTGAGTAGATTTGTGCTAGACTAAAGGATTGTGTTTAGTGCAGAGCTGAGAGTAAGCTTTGGAAGGTGATAGAGTATAGAGGATAATAGTATCTAGTGGACATATATCCATTAGCCAAGGTAGTGAGGATAGGTGTCTTCAATGGATAGATATCCATTAGCCAAAGTAGTGGGGGTAACAATTCTTCTAAAATATCACCAATCAGAGCTAAGGAGAAAGGAGTTCTCCTGTGGATAGAGATCCATGAACTAGATTAGGGGATTGGTGTCTCCTTTGGATAGAGGTCCATAAAAATTGTAATAGGGAAAGGATTCCCAAGAGATTGATTGAGAAATTTTTAGTGAAATATTTTCTCCGTGGAGTAGCCCACATTGGGTGAACCACGTAAAATTGGTGTCTCTATTGTGTGTGGTGATTTTTGCATTGCTTTGATTACTACTGTTGATATTGATATATTTACATTGCATAATATTGACTAGGAAAGAAAATAAAAAAGTGGTCTTTGTAGACACCTAAAACGCATCATGTTGAGGGCGACTACTCATATGGACATGCTACAAGACCATATGGAAGATCTTGGATAGACTCCAAGATAGAGTAGTGGTTTTAACCACTCAATTTGGGCTCCTTGGCCTAATTATTCTGAATCGTAGCCCAAACCTGTAGTTTATAGTTGAACTGTGGCTGAGACCTATGGTTTATAGTCTAGACCATAGCTATGATTTGTAGTCTTACCTGAAGTTTAGTTGGCCTTCAATCCAAGCCAAATCGGTTGGAATGACCATTTGATCTAGAAGAAGGTGGTTAGAGTGTAGAAGCTTCCATTCCAACTGTCCTAACCACCCCTTCTTGATCTTGGCTTCTCCAAGAAGCCACCACTAGCCCTTGGGAAGTCCTATACGTACCCCTCATAATTAGGGCAAAACATGAGAGAGAGAATTGGAGATTTAAGCATCGGAGCCTTGTCAAATTGTACACTCAATCGAGTATACTAAGAGAGAGCTATTGCACTTATCCCCTACCTGCTTGCCAAGATTCATGATGAATTGCATTATGGATGCCCTAGGAGCCTAGAAGGATTAAGAAATGCAAATCTAGGCAAATGAAGGCCCATCACAGTGATTCAACCACCAAAACTATCATAAGGACATTGAAGGTGACCCTTGAACATAAATTGTACAAGGAGGTCAAGCCCACTTCCCTTGGAATTGAGGGTAAGCCTATCAGAGTGCTAACCACGATTGTCAGCCACAGTTTATAATGCATATTGTTCACCAAAGCTACGGTTTGCACCAGAGGTATAACCACCTTCGTATTTTCATTTTTATATGGTTAACTAGCTTAGATTAGTTGGTTTCATGTTTAAAATACATTTTAGCAAACTTTTGACTGTAGACTTAGGTTAGTTTAGCTTCTTTATGTTTATGTTTCAATTAGGATTTAAATGGTTTCTTTATGCATTTTTATGCTTCATTTTATATATCTGATCCATGCATAGTGTAGCTGCTACTTTTCTTCACGCTATTATATGAATATTGATTCAATTTACATAGCTTAGAAGCACTTTTCACATGTTCTTGATTATGCATGTTTAATGTTGTCATTATGCAATTTACCTAAAAGGGCCTGATCATGAGAGGTTGTATATATTTTTGACATTCTTATGTTGTTTCTTGACCGTAGGAAATAGTTTCAAAGGAGAGAAAACTATCAAGTTCCTTCCCCATTGCGAAGAAGAGGGCACCTCCACCCTAGAGCAGTTTGTGTCATCCTAAAAGGTATTTGGAAATCACACCTACCCTTAAGAGGGAAATAATTGTGCACTCCTATTATAATATTGTATCAAAATGATTATCCCTAATAGGGATGTACTTGTAATTGGATTTTAACTTCGAATACAATGGAATAAAGCATTTTTATTTTTCATTCATTTGTTTTCAATTTATTTTTCTTGTATGCATGCTATATTTTTATCATTTATCACAATAGGATATGCCCTCATGTGTGACCCTTTTTGGTAGTTATAGAAGGTGATCATTGTGGGACCCAATATTTTTAGGATCTGACTGTACTTTATTAGTTTTTGCATTTGTAGGTACAGATCACAACTATAAGCTACAACCCAACAATTGAACTACAGGTACAAGTCACAGTTTATAGTTAGAACCATAGATCATAATTGTGGTCTCCTACTGACAACATAGAAAAACAAATTAAAAATATCAGATAGTGTAGTACTTGAGGTAGGTCCTATTTTCAGGCCTCTGTCACTTTTTTACTCTTTGTGTTTTTATAGTAAAGTTAATTCAAATGCAAATTAAGAAATGAATTAAGAAAATGGTAAATCAATTATCCTAGTTTGCTTTCATACTTTGCTTTTAATAGAAAGGTGTTGTTGGGAATAATGAACCACTAATTGTAGCCTGCCCTAGGCAACAACATGCTTGATAGATATGTGTGGATGGTTTGCATGTGTGAGGCCCAATTAGTAGCCATTTAGCATCATAATGTGCAGTCTTAAAGAGCATCTATAAATAGCTTGCATTTTCTAAATTTGAAATGTCTTTCACTTTATTAGCATTTAGAAAATTAGCATGTATGCTATATTATCCATTTATTTTATGTACATTAAAAGGAACCACACACACCATGTTTAATTTAAAAATTAGTGGTGTTGGGCTCTCACATCCAACCCATTTGATTGAAACCAACAATGGATGTCATTACCACTTGGTTGGCTCATTTGAAATTGTATTATCGGGACCCGCTCGTGGCCAAGGCTGACCCAAGAACTATCCTATCCAAGCAAAATAGCACACACTCATCTTCAAAAGAGTGTATCATTGTGCACGGTGTGTTGGGTGAGGGTTGGTAGTACCTATGCTACATCATTGAGTATGCACTTCACTCCCATATTTGGTTTGTGTGAGTATATAGGTGAAAAAATTTGAACAATTTGAGTATAACATCAACTTTTGCAAAACACAATAAGAGTTTCTACACTGATACAACAAATCTTGAAAACACATTAAACAGTTTAGGACTCACTTTTAAAATTTAAAACGAGATAATCATTATTGTATACCTTGTTTGCTTAATAATTATACATTTAGACTCTAGGTACACAATTGTGGATACACAGGGTGGTCAAAAAAGGTCCAAATCCAATGTTGATGACCAACCCCTAACCAATTCACAATAGTATGTGTCAATTCCTCAACCACATGAGTGAACCGAATGTCATTCGACTAGAATTCAAGGAGATAACTTGACATGAGGGGAGCCAGTAGAGAAAACCCTAGATAGAGGAGCTTTAGTACACTCCTATAGGCACAAAGTAGAACATGAAACCTTCTAGCATGAGGGTGTTCCACTTAAGATCTATTACCGAGATCGTAATGCACGTGCATCCTTGGGATCAAACGAAGAGTTTGTTATGCAGGGGACTAGGTTGGTGCCCCTATGTACTAAGTCCATTCGAGGATCTTTGGCTCCACATCCTGAGTATAGAAGGACTAGAGACCCACCCATTCAGCAGAAAGACTCTAGTCCTTCTATCAAATCATAATAAAAATAAAAATCAATAGAATATTCTTGAAATTGTATATCCCTTGATCTTGCCAAAATTGTGTTCGTCCTTGCAAATCATTGTCAACAGCTATCATAATCTTACCCCTTTGCTTGGGAAAAATATAAAATATGATAATTAGTTTGTAACTCTCATCCTTTTGGTTATATAGGCCTAACTTCTATTGTAGTGCCAAAGGTGCTCAAATATCTGATGACGAGTACAAAATATTTCAAGTTTAAACCTCCAAAGAGTTGGAAGCAATGATTCCAGGATTCGTGTCCTTTTGCTGGACCTAGGGCATCTAATTTTGATCTAACTAATGATCATCATAGAACCTTTGGAATAATTTTAGGAGGTCTATTTTTTCTTAGAGTTGTTCAATCTCACAATGCATCTTAAAAGGGGCATATGTAGACACCTAAAATGCATCATGTCGAGGGCAACTACTCATATGGACATGCTACAAGACCATATGGAATATCTTGGATAGAATCCAAGATAGAGTAGTGGTTTTAACCACTCAATTTGGGCTCCTTGGCCTAATAAGTCTGAATCATAGCCCAAACCTATAGTTTATAGCTGAATCATGGCTGAGACCTATGGTTTATAGTCTAGACCATAGCTATGACCTGCGGTCTTAACTGAAGTTCAGTTGGCCTTCAATCCAAGCCAAATCGGTTGGAATGACCATTTGATCTAGAAGAAGGTGGTTAGAGGGTAGAAGCTTCCATTCCAACTATCCTAACCACCCCTTCTTGATCTTGGCTTCTCCAGGAAGCCACCCCTAGCCCTTGGGTAGTCCTATAAGTACCCCTCATAATTAGGGCAAAACATGAGAGAGAGAATTGGAGATTTAAGCAACGGAGCCCTGTCAAATTGTACACTCAATCGAGTATACTAAGAGAGAGCTATTGCACTTATCCCCTACCTACTTGCCAATATTCATTATGAATTGCATTATGGATGCCCTAGGAGCCTAGGAGGATTAAGAAATGCAAATCTAGGCAAACTAAGGCCCATCACAGTGATTCAACCACCAAAACTTTCATAAGGACATTGAAGGTGACCCTTGAACATAAATTGTACAAGGAGGTCAAGCCCACTTCCCTTGGAATTGAGGGTAAGCCTATCATAGTGCTAACCATGACTGTCAGCCATGGTTTATAGTGCAGACTATTCACCAAAGTTGTGGTTTGCACTAGAGGTATAACCACCTTCCTATTTTCATTTTTGTATGGTTAACTAGCTTAGATTAGTTGGTTTCATGGTTAAAATACATTTTAGCAAACTTCTGACCGTAGATTTAGGTTAGTTTAGCTTCTTTATGTTTATGCTTCAATTAGGACTTAAATGGTTTCTTTATGCATGTTTATGCTTCATTTTATATATCTGATCCATGCATAGTGTAGCTGCTACTTTTCTTCATGCTATTATATGAATCTTGATTCAATTTGCATAGCTTAGAAACACTTTTCACATGTTCTTGATTATGCATGTTTAATGTTGTCATTATGCAATTTACCTAAAAGGGCCTGATCATGAGAGGTTGTCTATATTTTTGACATTCTTGTGTTGTTTCTTGATCGTAGGAAATAGTTTCAAAGGAGAGCAAACTATCAAGTTCCTTCCCCATCGCGAAGAAGAGGGCACCTCCACCCTAGAGCAGTTTGTGTCATCCTAAAAGGTATTTGGAAATCACACCTACCCTTAAGAGGGAAACAATTGTGCACTCCTATTGTAATATTGTATCAAAATGATTATCCCTAAGAGGTATGTACTTGTAATTGGATTTTAACTTCGAATACAATGGAATAAAGCATTTTTCTTTTTTATTCATTTGTTGTCAATTTCTTGTTCTTGTATGCATGCTATATTTTTATCATTTATCACAATAGGATACGCCATCGGGTGTGACCCTTTCTAGTAGTTATAGAAGGTGATCATGATGGGACCCCATATTTTTAGGATCTGATTGTGCTTTATTGGTTTTTGCATTTGTAGGTATAGACCACAACTATCAGCTACAACCCAACAATTGAACTACAGGTACAAGTCATAGTTTATAGTTAGAACCATAGATCAGAATTGCGGTCTCCTACTGACAACATAGAAAAACAAATTAAAAATATCAGATAGTGTAGGACTTGAGGTAGGTCCTATTTTCAGGCCTCTATCACTTTTTTGCTCTTTGTGTTTTTATAGTAAGGTTAATTCAAATGCAAATTAAGAAATGAATTAAGAAAATGGCAAATCAATTATCCTAGTTTGATTTCATACTTTGCTTTTAATAGAAATGTGCTACTGGGAACAATGGACCACTGATTGTAGCCTGCCCTAGGCAACAACATGCTTGATAGATATGTGTGGATGGTTTGCATGTGTGAGGCCCAATTAGTGGCCATTTAGCATCATAATGTGCAATCTTAAAGAGCATCTAGAAATAGCTTGCATTTTCTAAATTTGAAATGTCTTTCACTTGCTTAGCATTTAGAAAATGAGCATGTATGCTATATTATGCATTTATTTTATGTACATTAAAAGGAACCACACACACCATGTTTCATTTAAACATTAGTGGTGTTGGGCTCTCACATCCAACCCATTTTATTGAGACCAACAATGGATGTCATTACCACTTGGTTGGCTCATTTGAAATTGTATTATCGGGACCCGCTCGTGGCCAAGGCTGACCCAAGAACTATCCTATCCATGAAAAATAGCACACACTCATCTTCAAAAGAGTGTATCATTGTGCACGGTGTGTTGGGTGAGGGTTGGTAGTACCTATGCTACATCGTTGAGTATGCACTTCACTCCCATATTCGGCTTGTGTGAGTATATAGGTGAAAACCTTTGAAAAATTTGAGTATAACATCAAATTTTGCAAAACACGATAAGAGTTTCTACACTGATACAACAAATCTTGAAAACACATCAAACAATTTAGGACTCACTTTTAAAATTTAAAATGAGATAATCATTATTGTATACCTTGTTTGCTTAATAATAATACATTTAGACTCTAGGTACACAATGGTGGATACACGAGGTGGTCAAAAAAGGTCCAAAGCCAACGTCGATGACCAACCCCTAACCAATTCACAATAGTATGTGTCAATTCCTCAACCACATGAGTGAACCGAACATCATTCGACTAGAATTTGAGGAGATAACTCGACACGAGGGGAGCCAGTAGAGAAAACCCTAGATAGAGGAGCTTCAGTACACTCCTCTAGGCATAGAGTAGAACATGAAACCTTCCAGCATGAGGGTGTTCCACTTGAGATCCATTACCGAGACCGTAATGCACATGCGTCCACGGGATCAACCGAAGAGTTTGTTGTACAAGGGACCAGGTTGGTGCCCCTACGTACTAAGTCCACTGGAGGATCTATAGCTCCACCTTCTGAGTATAGAAGGACTAGAGACCCACCCATTTATGGGCAAGACTCTAGTCCTTCTATCAAATCATAATCAAAATCAAAATCAACAAAATATTCCTGAAATTGTAGATCCCTTGATCTTGTCAAAATTGTGTTCATCCTTGCAAATCATTGTCAATAGCTATCATAAGCTTACCCCTTTGCTTGGGGAAAATAGAAAATATGATAATTAGTTTGTAACTCTCATCCTTTTGGTTATATAGGCCTAACTTCTATTGTAGTGCCAAAGCTACTCGAATATCTGATGATGAGTGCAAACTCTTTCAAGTTTAAGCCTCCAAAGAGTTGGAAGCAATGATTCCAGGATTCGTGTCCTTTTGCTGGACTTGGGGCATCTAATGTTGATCTGACTAATGATCATCATAGAACCTTTGGAATAATTTTAGGAGGTCTATTTTTTCTTAGAGTTGTTCGATCTCACAACGCATCTTAAAAGGGGCATCTGTAGACACCTAAAATGCATCATGTCGAGGGCGACTACTCATATGGACATGCTACAAGACCATATGGAATATATTGGATAGAATACAAGATAGAGCAATGGTTTTAACCACTCAATTTGGACTCCTTGGCATAATCAGTCTGAATCATAGCCTAGACCCATGGTTTACAACTGAATCGTAGCTGAGACCTATGGTTTACAGTCTAGACCGTAGTTGTGACCTACGGTCTTAACTAAAGTTCAGTTGGCCTTCAATCCAAGCCAAATCGGTTGGAATGACCATTTGATCTAGAAGAAGGTGGTTAGAGGGTAGAAGCTTCCATTCCAACTATCCTAACCACCCCTTCTTGATCTTGGCTTCTCTAGGAAGCCACCCCTAGCCCTTGGGGTCCTATAAGTACCCCTCAAAATTAGGGCAAACCATGAGAGAGAGAACATTGGATATTTAAGCAGCGGAGCCCTATCAAATTGTACACTCAATCAAGTATACTAAGAGAGAGCTATTGCACTTATCCCCTACCTACTTGCCAATATTCATGATGAATTGCATTATGGATACCCTAGGAGCCTAGGAGGATCAAGAAATGCAAATCCTAGGCAAACGAAGGCCCATCACAGTTATTCAACTACCACATCTATCAGAAGGAAATTGAAGGTGACCCTTGAACATCAATTGGACAAGGAGGTCAAGCCCACTGCCATTGGAATTGAGGGTAAGCCTATCAGAGTGCTAATCATGGCTGTCAGTCATAGTTTATAGTGTAGATCGTTCACTAAAGCTACGGTTTGCAGCAGAGGTATAACCACATTTCTATTTTCATTTTTGTATGGTTAACTAGCTTAGATTAGTTGGTTTCATGGTTAAAATATATTTTAGCAGAATTTTGACTGTAGACTTAGGTTATTTTATCTTCTTTATGTTTATGTTTCATTTAGGACTTAAATGATTTCTTTATGCATGTTTATGCTTCATTTTATATATCTGATCCATGCATAGTGTAGCTGCTACTTTTCTTCACACTATTACATGAATCTTGATTCGATTTGCATAACTTAGAAGAACTTTTCACATTTTCTTGATTATGCATGTTTAATGGTGTCATTATGCAATTTACCTAAAAGGGCCTCATCATGAGAGGTTGTCTATCTTTTAGATATTCTTGAGTTGTTTCTTGACCATAGGAAATAGTTTCAAAGGAGAGCATACTATCAAGTTCCTTCCCCATCATGAAGAAGAGGGCACCTCCACCCTAGAGCAGTTCGTGTCATCCTAAAAGGCATTTGGAAATCACACCTACCCTTAAGAGGGAAACAATTGTGCACTCCTATTGTAATATTGTATCAAAATGATTATCCCTAAGAGGGATGTACTTGTAATTGGATTTTGACTTTGAATACAATGGAATAAAGCATTTTTCTTTTTGATTCATTTTTTGTCAATTTCTTGTTCTTGTATGCATGCTATATTTTTATCATTTATCGCAATAGGATACGCCATCGGGTGTGACCCTTTTTGGTGGTTACAAAAGGTGATCACGGTGGAACCCCACATTTTTAGGATTTGATTGTTCTTTATTGGTTTTTGCACTTGCAGGTATAGACCGCAACTATCATCTGTGGCCCAACAACTAAACCGTAGGTACAAGGTATGATTTACAGTCAAAACCATAGATCAGACCTGCGGTCTCCTACTGACAACATAGACAAACAAATTTAGAATATCAGACAGTGTAGGACTTGAGGTAGGTCCTATTTTTAGGCCTCTATCACTTTTCTTCTCTCTGTGTTTTTACAGTAAGGTTAATTTGAATGCAAATTAGGAAATGAATTAAGAAAATGGCAAATCAATTGTCCTAGTTTGTTTTTGTACTTTGCTTTCAATAGAAAGGCACTATTGGGAAAAGCGGACCTCTAATTACAGTTTGCCCTAGGATACAGCATGCTTGATAGAGATGTGTGGATGGTTTGCATGTCCATTTAGCATCGTAATGTGCATAGTCTTAAAGAGCATCTAAAAATAGCTTGCATTTTTTGAATTAAAAATATCTTTAACTTGCATAGCATTTAGAAAATGAGCATGTATGCTATATGATGCATTTATTTTATGTACATTAAAAGGAACCACACACACCACATTTTATTTAAACATCAGTGGCATTGGGCTCTCACATCCAACCCATTTGATTGAGACCAATAGTGGATGTCATTACCACTTGGTTGGCTCATTTGAAATTGTATTATCGAGACCCGCTCATGGCCAAGGCTGATCCAAGAACTGTTCTATCCATGCAAAATAGCACACACTCATCTTCGAAAGAGTGTATTGTTGCACACGGTGTGTTGGGTGAGGGTTGGTAGTACCTATGCTACCTTGTTGAGTATGGACTTCACTCCCATATTTGACTTGTGTGAGTATATAGGTGAAAACCTTTGAACAATTTGAGTATAACATCAACTTTTGCAAAACACGATAAGAGTTTCTACATTTATACAACAAATCTTAAAAACACATCAAATAGTTTAGGACTCACTTTTAAAATTTAAAATGAGATAATAATTATTGTATACCTTGTTTGCTTAATAATAATACATTTAGACTCTAGGTACACAATGGTGGATACACGGGGTGGTCGAAAAAGGTCCAAATCCAATGTCGATGACAAACCCCTAACCAATTCACAATAGTGTGTATCAATTCCTCAACCACATGAGTGAATCGAACATCGTTCGGCTAGCATTTGAGGATATAACTCGATATGAGGGGAGCCAGTAGATCAAACCCTAGATAGAGGAGCTTCAATACACTCCTCTAGGCATAGAATAGAATAGGAAACCTTCCAGGATGAGGGTGTTCCACTTGAGAGCCATTATCGAGACCGTAATGCATGCGCATCCAGGGGATCGATCGAAGAGTTTTTTGTGAAGGGGACCAGGTTGGTGCCCCTACATACTAAGTCCACTGGAGGATCTATGGCTCCACCTTCTGAGTATATAAGGACTAGAGACCCACCCATTCAAGGGTAGGTAGACCGGATTGCTATCGAGCATAGGTCTAACCATACTCCCATGCATGGTCCACCACACAAGATCACCATTGATGTATCAAAGGTGGGAGATAATGGCACACCGCTGCATGAGCGATGGTGGTCTAGGAAGCTAGAGGGTCTAGGTAGTGTTCTAGAGTAGCTAGGCTGCAAGCCTTCCACTCCACCCACTCGAGCCCTGAGTGAGCATAGCATGAGTGTCGTCCACACTACTAGAGAACATGGGGAGGCTTCTAAGCGCCCTCATGTCACACACCCACTATCTACGCATGGTGGTTCATAGTATAGGACATAGAAAGATGCCAATGTCATCTTCATAGATAGAAGAAAAGGCATAGCACATCATTTTGATGGTTATAGAACCCACAAGGTTGCTCGTGTAGAGCAGGGATACCAAAGGCCTCCCATGATTGACCAGATTGATAGATCATATAGACTGGCATCAGAGCAAAAATGCTAGCTCCCCCAAGATCAATTGGAGGACACTCACCTAGAGAGGTAGCATATTGAAGATGAAAATATTCAAGAGCAAAGGCTCATGCGATAGAGGTTATATGAGCAGCGTATGCACGAAGAGCATATCCTTGTCTAGAAGGAACTCATAGAGTAGGAGGATAGGTTAGCTAGGGCTGGTCTATATCCTAAAGATGAGCATCAAGAGCATACACATAGGAAGGCTTTATCACAAGACGATATGCATCAAGAGCATAGAGATGCTCGTACTCATGTTAGTGTCAAATAGAGGGAGTGACCATCACCACTGAATAATCAAAGGTAGAGGCAACATGAAGCAGCAGTGGGAGATGGATACGAGCAAGAATATCTCGAGAGCTCCCGAGGTGAGGAGGAGGAAGATAAATGCCCTCCATATCACATAAGGAATAAAATACCTCCTAAGCCACCTACACGTCAACTTAGGGAGGAGGACTTTCTATCTTTAGAGGCCTATAAGGCCTTAGTCGAGAAGATTAAAGCCATTGAGAGACAAGGCGTGGCTATTCAAAAGCCGACATTGAGGAAAATCCATAATGAGCCTTTGGATCCTTCTATGCCTACTCTGGCTTACCTTGATAATTTTGATATACCCATGTTAGAAAAGTTTAAGGGTGATGAATATGCACAATAACACATCATGAGATTTTTGGACGCTTATTTTTAGATAGCAAGCAATGATGCATTATTGTTGCACACTTTCATCACGACACTTTCAAGGCTGACCCAAGAGTGGTTTAATCAGCTAAAGAAACACATCATAACAAGTTTTGAGTAATTAGTTGATGCCTTTCTTGAATTTTATTCCTTTGGCGTTAAGAAATAGGCCAATATTTTTGATCTGGCTATGCTAGCTCAGCGCGATGATGAGCCAACAAAGAAGTATGAAAAGAGATGGAGGAGACTAATGGCGAAGTTGCCATTCCCTATTCCTACCATAGAATTAACCCGAATGTTTATGAAGAGTTGTGCTAAGCATATCTCATTACTGCTATAGCTGCAATAGTATCCTACATTCGAAGAGGTTTTTGCGCAAGCCAAAGTGATTGAGGACATCAAGTTGCAGGAAGGCAACTTGAAACTCAAAAATAGGAGGGAGGGATAAAATAAGAGTGCCACAAAACAATAGGCAAGCAGGACCACGTAAATCAAGTGGTACTAAATCTCCAACAGGAGGACAAGGGGTAACATAAATAGAATTATCAGGCCCAACCTCCCCCTGCGCAATATGACAAGCACAACAACAATTACAAGGGCAAGAACAAATATCAATGCCCGCCTCGCTAGTTCACACCATTGATGGAATCACTGATGTTGATTTTCTATCAGTTATACGAGGCCAAGGCAATCATATTTCTTGAAGTCAAGATTATAGATCCCAATCAACCCAAACCAAAGGGGTTCCAAGATGATCTATTTTGTATCTTTCATATAAGGAAAGGTCATGACATCAAGGTGTGTTGGTATTTCAAAAACCTGGTGTAAAATATGATTGAAAAGGGTGAGATTTTAGTGCCACACAACCCGTAGGCATCTGATAATCAGAATATAGGGATTTACAAGAACCCCTTACCAAATCATGAGGCACCTCGGAACAACATTGGTCAAGTTAACTAGGTGTGATTCAAACCACCTACCCAAGGGTTCATAGGCATGGTCAATGTTGTCACTAGGCATAGGAGATATGAACAATAGAATCAACCTTGTGCTCCCATTCAAATACAAGCAATTTCGAATCAACAACCGACATGGAATATCCCAGGCCCACCAACAAGACTGGTGGTGACCATAAGGAACAGGTTGGTCCAAAACCTGTAGACAACTCCTACAAAGTTGTCGATATATTAATTAATACAATAGTCCCTGAGATACAGGGAGACTCTTATGGATATTTTGAGGTCCATTGAAGTATAGGCCTAGGATGCGCAGGCATTTACCAATTTCATGGGACATGTACAGCAGTGTCAAGAACCGATGATCCAATTTTACGATCATGAAATAAGGATGGTTTCTACAACTATGGTCGACCCGTCATTGCACATAATCATGTGTGTGAATCACATGCCATTTAAAAGGGTCTTGATCGATACTAGCTCATCGATCAACATAATAATGACCAAGGCATTGAACCATTTAAAGCTACCTAAATCACACATTGTGCCAACTACATTCATATTGAGGGCATTTAATGACACACTATGTTTGACTATCGACACAATTATCCTACCCATACAGGTAGGTCTGAAGACCATTTTAGTAATTTGTCATGTGATAGACGGGGCCATGCAATACAACATTATACTCGGTAGGCCCTGGATTCATGAAATGTGTTGTGTTCCCTTGATACTACATCAGTGCATGAAATATATTCATGAGGGACTAGTTCACGTAGTGGCTTCGGATGAGGAGCCATTTAAGTTTGTGAACCTAGTAGATTTACCTGGGGGTTTCATACTCCCATCAATGCACCTGGATGTTTAGTTGTCATCACCAATAAAGAAACCAGGAGGTAAACCGGTAGTGCATGCTCAACCAATGCCATTTATGTCACATAGATCGAAACATACCACTGCCACTTCCTTGAAGTCGTCAACATCAGTCATGCATCGGGATGATAGGAAATTAAAGGTGAATATGGGCGAGAAAGAGAAAGAGCATGAGCCCGAGCCAATCACCAAGGACATTTCCATTACCATGGAAGTTGAGGAACCCCAAGACAAAGCCGAGGAGGCACCTCAGCCTACCTCGCCTACATATTTAGTAGGGTCATTCACACCATGGGTGATGGTACATCTTGCTAATACCAGATTAGGTGAGTACCTTGTGCAAAATGTGACCTTTGGACCAATTTTGAAGACTACTCAAGAGATGGGTAGACCATCCACTCATCATTATTTGGTTGGATCGGTGGTTCCATTGGGAGAGCCGCCTAACCAAACTAACTTCATCTATGCGAGGCTAGATAAAATTTCCACGTGAGAGCCCATGGATGAAGATGACAAGGAACCTTTCATGGTAAAAATTCATTATTTTTCTAATATGGAGTATGCCATTCATATTTTTGAGCTATACCATTAGCATGGATACAACCTTGGTTTCTTTGAACAAGGATGGAGGACTCCACTAGAACCTCATTATTAGTTAGTCACTAATAGATTCGATCTAGGGTTATAGATACATGGGTAGGATGATTTGCTCATAGCATCCCTAGATCATCTATACCTCAGCATGGTGGATGATGTGGATTTTAATCCATATCATCCAAATCCTTCCAAATTCTAGATGAATCACCCTATGATATCTATCATCACCATTGAGCCACTCGAAGATCATCGTAAAGGGATCCTTGAGTAGACTGAGGCAGAAATGAACCCCAGAGATCAATTGGAACACCAAACCTATGATGCAGTCGACAACATAGACATGCAGGGGTGCAACCCTGTTACTATAAGCGATCTCAAGCTAGGAGATATTTGTAGTGAAGATGGATTGGAGTCCACCTCCGATATGAGTGGACCAAGCTATGATGCATACGAGGATTCCTCAAATGATGATGAATATAGGGATGAAGTCGAAGGCACTTATGTAAGGCCTTTATATGCATGTCATATATTGCCTATTGAGTTGGTATAGGATACCGAAGTGATCCTTCCCAATGTTGATCATTGAGGGGAAGAGACCGAGCCAATTTTCTTGGTAGCATCGTACATGAGGTATAATTATCTAGTTTTTTTGGATAGCGATGACAACATGCAAGAAGTGAGATTCATGGGACCTCATTTGGAGGAACCCCCTCCAAGAGTGGGGGTGAATGAAGGATTCTATTATGATAGTGACAAATAATATGAGCTAGAGAGGGCCTACCTTGGTCCTCCTTAATTGCATCACCGTCATCAACCCATCGACATTGATGAGGCCTATAATCATCTACATGTTGGTCTGCATCTAAGAGCAAGACGGTTAAATATGGATCAAATCCATTGGTTGGTTAATCCCCTTTTTTTGACCTATATGCAACTCTATGAGCTGAATGATCCTATTTTGCATTTAGTGCATAAGGAGGATCTAGTTATTCGTAGTCATCACAGGGAAGACCCTTTTGTACCTATGCCATTAGAGCCAGATCATGGGTATGAGGACTATGCAAATTTCATAGAGGTCAGTCTGTGTGGTCCTCAAGATCAATTCCATTCCATAAATATGTTCTCCATTGATTTGACCACTCCACTCCACAATCTAGCAGATCCGTATAAACCGTTGTATCTTAACAAAGATGTTATCGACTGGGATCACACTGATTCACCCGTTGAGCCTGAGGATTTCTTCCCCAATGAAGAAATGTTGCAACCTTTCCATTTTGCACTAGGTTGTGCATATGATGTTTATCATGCCAAAAATACTTCCAAAATGGAACCAATCAACCCGGTTGATGACATCCATCTGATTCCTATGCCTCACCAGCTTGAGGAGGGATCACATATGTCGATAGAGGAAACCTTTGAGGTGGATATTAGTGATGATCCCACCAGTGCAAATAAGGTTAAATTTGGAGAGAGTCTCACTCCAAATGAGTGGGCCACCCTCATCCCTTTGCTGAAAGAGAGACCAAATTTGTTTGCTTGGTCGTACAAGGATATGCCAGGTCTAGATCCAAAATTGGTTATGCATAACCTTTCTCTAGATTTGACGAAGAAGCCAATCAAGAAAAATCTTAGGAAAATGCACCCAATAGTAGTCTTGATGGTGAAATATGAGCTACAAAATCTGATGGATGTGGAATTTGTGATTTCCATCGATTATCCAAAATGGGTGTCCAATATGGTACCCATGGGAAAACCTAATGGAAGAACCCGTATTTGCATGGATTTCAAAGACCTAAACAAGGAAACACCCAAATATTGATTTCCTTTGCCCAATATTGATGCTCTCATAGATGCAACTATAGGTCATGAAATGCTCTCCTTAATGGATGGTTTTTTTGGTTACAATCAAATTTAGATTAAACTCGAAGACCAACACAAAACCACGTTTATAACACCATGGAGAACATTTTTCTATAAATTTATGCCATTCGGCCTCAAAAATACTGGTGCCACATATCAGTGGGCCATGACATACATTTTTCATGACTATATGCACAAAATTATTAAATATTATATCAATGACTTGTTAGCCAAGTCATTGCCTGATAGAGCACAATGTCAGGCTGAATCCTAAGAAGTGCGTATTTGGCGTAACTTCTAGAAAATTACTAGGGTTCATCGTCTCCAAGAGAGGCATCAAATTATATCCTAGTGAAGGTCAAGGCCATTTTGGAAATGCGTCCTCTCACAAATATTAAGGAATTAAGGAGCCTTCAAGGCAAGGTAGCCTCGATAAAGTGATTTATCACCCAACTATTAGATAAATATCAACCCATGAATCGACTGCTACATAAGGGTGTCCCATTCAACTGGGACAAGGACTGCAAGGCAGCCTTTGCTGAGATAAAGCAATACCTAGCGATGCTGCCAGTGCTAGCTCCACCAAGGCCAGAGGTGCCTTTTCTACTATATATATCGGCAACTAAATTTGCACTGGGAACCATGTTAGCCCAAAATAATGTGCAAGGCAAAGAGTAGGCCATATATTATATTAGTCAAACTTTGGTGAGCTATGATCTCGGGTATGCATATGTGGAAAAATTATGTTTAGCAGTAGTGTTCACTACAAATAAATTATGACATTATATGTTAAGTCATATGACGTATGTTATATCCAAATAGAATCCTTTGTAGTACATGATGAATAAGACTTATCACAATACACGTACTATGAAGTGTATCATGCTTTTGATAAAATTCAATCTAGAATTTATAAGCTAGAAGTCCATTAAGGGATAGGTCATAGCAGATCAATTAGCTAAGGCACCACTGTCAAATAGTAGGCCTCTAAAAATTGAGCTTTTGGATGATGCAGTATTCATCGTATCTGAAGCTCCTAAACCCGAAGAACCAGAGAACAATGCTAATATGACTCTGTTATTTGATGGTTCAAAGTGTGAACAAGGGGGTGGTTCTGGAATAGTGTTCTTCACACCGCAAGGAGCTCCAATTCCCTTGTCGTTCAAGTTGGATTTTTTGTGCACCAACAACAATGTTGAGTACAAAGCCCTACTACTGGGCCTCTACATAGCTATTGCCATGAATATTAAGAGATTGAACATATTTGATGACTCCTTGCTCATAGTAAATTAAGTCAAGGGGCTTTTTCAGTGTCGGTGTCCCGTATTGAAATCCTATAAAAATCTAGTTGATACATATTTGGCCAAACTGGAATGGTATGACATTAAGGCAATCTCTCGATCATCAAATAGGTTTGTAGATACCATGGCTTCTCTAGGATATTTAATCCCTTAGAATCCATCTACTGATTTCACTACCATCCATGTCAAGATGCTCTTGCATCCAGTAATAGAGTGTGCAACCTATGATAACAGAGAATTGATCATCATGATCAGTGTAGAACCACAAGCTGAATGGTTCTATAGAGCTAAAGACTTTCTTAAGAAGGCACCCTAGGGGTCATTAACCTCTCAGAGTTCCATGGGGAGTGGTACTACCATTCACCACATGGTTGTTTCTAAGTCTGCATTTGCAAAATTAAATACGTAGGGGGAGCAAGTCATCTTGGTAGTCGAAGTTGAGATTTATCAAAATTGGATGTCACAAATTAAAGACTTCCTAAAGCTTAGTATAATCCCATAGGGATTACCGCATGCCATGAAGTGCACATTTAAGTATAAAATGGCCAAATATGACTTAATAGGAGACATTATACCGAAGAAGCTATGATGGAGTTCTCCTTCATTGTTTAGATCCTTAGGAGGCATCATGGGCAATTTTGCAAGCCCATGATGGTACATGCGGTGGCCATTTTAGTGGCATGGCCATTGTCAAGCGCATCCTTCAAATGGGTTAATTTTGGTCCACTATGGAGAAGGAGTGTAATGTGTATGTCAAGAAATGCGTTAAATGCCATCATCACGCTAATATTATGCACTTGTCATCATAGGCCTTACAACCCATCCAAGTAGCTTGGCCATTTGCTCAGTGGGGATTGGATCTTATAGGCAAGATATCTCCTCCGTCATTGGGTTGACATACATTCATAATCATGGCTACTGAGTATTTTACAAAGTGGGTGGAAGCAATACCCTTAACAACGACAACTAGAGCTCATATAGTAGAGTTTATACTGGAGCATATCATAAGTCATTTTGGGATTCCATCCAAAATAATATTGAATAATGGAACGTCTTTCAAGAATAAAATTGTGAGAGCTTTGATATCTAAATATAGAATCAAACATAGTTTTGTGACTCCATACTATCTGCAAGCAAATGGGTAGGCTAAAGCTTCAAATAAGATAGTGATGGCCATCTTGAAAAATATGGTCCAAGAAAACCACAAATACTGGCACATCCAGCTGCCCCTTGCACTATGGGCTTACAAGACTAGTATTCGGATGCCCACTGGGGCAACACCGTTCTCACTAGTATATGGCATTGAGGCCATTATGCCCTTGGAATTAGAAATTCCAATGTTGTGCATCGCATTGAAAGAGTTCATCGATGATGACACTACACGACAAGCTCGATTGGATCAACTGACGCTACTCGATGAACATCACATGAATGCCCTAGAGCATATCTGCATCTATCAAGAGCGACTAAAATGAGCTTACAATGTCAAAGTCCACAAGATATACCTTGAATTTGGGGATCTTGTCTTGAAATAAAACCAACATAACTCTAATTTTTTAGTAGATATGCGAGACAAATTCACGGCTAATTGGCTAGGACCTTAAATCATATCTAAAAATATTGGTCTGGGTACCTATCGCCTAACATCTCTAGGGGGTGTTGAAGAGCTTGAACCTCTTAACATCATACATATTAAGGTGTTTTATGCTTGAAGCACATAGTAAAAGGCTCCGAGAGTTTCTTGTAACTTCTCGATCATCCTAAAAATATCCAAACACTCTCATTAGTGGTTTGGTCAATCAAAAAGCTCCAAAGGCATCTATAAGCCCTTTGGTCAACCTCAAAGCTCTGAGGGTTTGGTCAAAACCACTCGGTCATCCCAAAAGGCTCCAAGGGTCACTGAAACCGCTTGGTCTTATTAGTTAAAAACCCCAAGTATTTGCTTATAATCACTCGGTCATCCTAAAAATATCCAAAGGCATCTGTTATCCCTTTGGTCAAATGCAAAAGGTACCAAAGAGTTTCTAAAAAACTGCTTTATCAACCCCAAAAGCTCCAAGGGTTTGCAAAACTCCTCTGTCATCCCAAAATGCCCCAAATGTACACATAATCCCTTTGGTCAATCTTAAAAGCTCCAAGGATTCCTAAAAGTCGCTTGGTCAATCTAAAGGCTCCAAAGGCATGTACTCATCGTTTGGTCAATTATGAGGCTCAAAACCCATAAAAATTATAAAATTAATAAAATCCAAAAAAAAATGGTAAAGCATAAAATCCAAAAACATTTGCATTTGCATTTGAATTTTGCATTTTTATTTTTCATTTACATATGCATTCGCTACATTACGACATTGCATATAGGCATTAGTCATTTGTTGCATTTCGTAATAGAAGGCATTGTGTTTGTCAGTCTTAGAAATGATGCCACGTTTGTGTTTAAATCATGCATCTCTAAATTTATCATAATCCATCATTCATGTGAGCAATTATGTTTTTCAACACAACCTATAATGTTGCTATGGAGATATACCAATATTTTCTGGTCACTCAACCATACCTAGTGGTCTTATCAAGAGTTGGTAGAAATATTGCTTTGCTTTTGTAGCTAAGGTTCAGTTAGTATAGCCCTTAGCATATCATAAGCCTATTACTAATAAATAAATTTAAACAACCCCAACAGGGAGTAGGGGATGATGAAAGCCATGAAGCAAGATCGGGTATCCTGAAGCAAAAAGAGTTATTCTTGCTTATTCCTCTGTGCGGATGGTATGGGAAATGTTGGCAATTAGCAAAAGGACAAGTTAGTTACCTATTTATAATCCCTTTCTTATGATAACATGAGCAATATCCCAAAGGGATATCCCACATAAATCCTCATGATTGATACCCTAGATCGATATCATAGATTGACTCCCCAGAGTGATATCTCATATTGATATCATAAGATCGATATTCTCAATCGATATACCAGAAATAGTTTTTCCAATTAAATCCCCCCAAAGGAAAGTTTCTAAATAATATTATCAAATGTATAATGTCGCAAAGTGAAGATCAAGTGAAGATAAAAAATAGGCTTAAATCAAATTTCAAAGTGAAGTTCAAAAATGAAGATCAAATGAAGATCATAAATCAAAAGTTTGAGCAGAGATCAAATGAAGATCCAAAATCCAGTTCGAAGAAAGATCAAATGAAGATCCAAATATAGTTCAAAAAGAAGATGGAATCGACTCCCTTGCTTCACTACATATGAGAAAGTATCCCAAAAATTGAAGGATAGAAAGGAATGAGCCTAAATCCTTGTAATTTTTAGCACTACTATACCTTACACATGATGATATGTCTGATGCATTAGCATCTAGCTTATGAACAAGACCAATGATTGAATGTGGAAGAGGTAGCTTTAGGTGTCCTGCATTGCCTAGTGGCTTAGTCCAACTAAAATCTAAACTTAATATTGGATAAGACATTTGTGGAACCCCTATCTTAGCAATGGGCTGAAATAATCTTGCCTGACATCAGGGAACGCTCGTGTCTTATCTTAAAATAATCATTTGCACACACAAGGATAATGAACAGTTAGGATCTATCCTAGCAAAATACTTTTATCTCAGAAGTCTAGTGTGGTTAGTATGCAACTTTTGATAAGTCTATTAGGGTGTTTGAGTCTCATGGAAAACCTAAAAAATTTCTCCCATAGCAACAAAATGTCAAATATTGCAACCATATAAATCATCAAATTGCAAAGTATCGAATCCATGATACATTATTATATAAAGTATAATCAACATATAGGATAGATACCATATGGATATTAGCAATAATATTTAGATGACCACTGACTATATCATGCATATTTTTCAAATTTGCAAAAGAAAATTGAATGACACATTATATCATTCGCATCAATAAACATCGCATACCATTGCGTTTCATATATGGGTGATTAATTGATTAAATTCCTATCTTAAGAATTTTCAATTATATTCATGATTTTTATACATTATGTGGTGTCATCCATTAGATTGATAAACATATTTGCATTCATTCCTTATGTTTTAAGTGATTAAAGCATACAAGTTCATTTACATTAGAATATTACCATGTAAATAAAGCATCTCAACAAAGTAATGCATACAATAAAGCAATATCAAATATGTGTTAAGAAAGCATCGCATCCATATGCATCCATCACAAAAATCACATCTAAGCATCTAGATCATTGCATATCATCATCATAAATCAAATAGCTATCTAGTGCATGTCATCCATACATCACATCATATAGCATCAACATAACATAAGCATTGCATCCATGTGCATCACATAAATATAAAATCAAAAATAAATGAGTACACAATAATGAGCCATAAAATAATGATCATATCATATATAAATGTGTGTCTCAAAGTACATCGAGAGTACAAAAATGCTCGTAGGCTACAAATGTGTAGGTCCTCGACCTTACACCAAAAATGATATGTATCAAAAATGTATCCTACAATAGTAGAGCTCTAGCTCTGATCTGCTCCCCCTATACCGGAGCTCTCACCACCTCCCTCAGTACTATACTCAAGAGCCTACTCTGCCTACTGCCCTGCTGTCTATTGCAGATCTTGTTGAGCGCCCTGAGTACTGCCTAGCCCGAAGAGACCTAGCACTCGTCTAATTACCACCTGTGCAATGGGCACCTCTATGCACCGGGACCTATGGCTAGATGCTATAGTAGAATGTCCTACCTCCCTAGTCCTGGTATGACTACTACCACCATGTGTACTAGAGGACCTGTGTGTCCTATCGCTCCGATGGGTGTGATGGCTCGAGCTAGCAATAGACTGCCATGAAGTCCGAGATCTAGTCCATTGGGACTCTAGAGCATATGGATCCTCGGGAACCTCTACACCTAGCATCTGAATATACCCAACTAGCTGGTCTACCCGAGCAACCTTGGATGTGTGCCTATCATTGGCACTCATCAGCAAACCCTACAAGCACTAAATCTTGGCCATAGGATCCCAACCACCTGGTAGTACTACTACTGATACCTCCAGAGGCCCCATAATTTCTTGAGAGGATGGAGGATCCCCCCTCTATAACCTGAGTAGATCCCACTCTGCTACTATCACATCCCTCTATGCTAGTGCCAAGTCACGAGCATGGGTGAGCTCGCCAACCTAGGTCTTTGTTGTGGTAGCCCATGTTGTTAGGCTAGCAATCTGCTACTCCACCTGCATTAGTCGATGATCTCTATCAATCAACTATGCCTATAGAGTAGCGATAGTAGTGTCTTGCTCCCTCTACTACGTCTAGAATCACCCAAGATGACTCTGCAAGTCAGCCACCTATGCCAAGAGTAGGCTTTCTACACTATCAGGAGGAACCTCAGGAGCCTCCTTAGTGGTAGCCTCTATGCCCCAGCTACCCTCTATCCACTGGTGCACATTACGCCCATCAAGATCTACCTTTGCTCTGACCTAAACTACCACTCGGCCTAGAGGCCCTGTCCCATACCAATAGAACATAGACCACCATCCGTCATACTTTGGAGTGGTCGCAGCTCAGTCAACCCCAGTCTCTTGGAAGTCATCAAGAGCATCCCCTAGAGCTAGAGGCTAGATCCATGGTAGATCCCTCTCTAAATCTAGGTGCCTATAAGAAAATAGGATCTTCGGGATGTTTTGCACCATGCCAAACTGATGCAAGATGTGAGAGAAAAATTGGTACTCTCTTATCTTGGCCTTTTGATCGAGTAACCATCTGTCCCGTAAATACTGTCAAAGCCACTCATCGGCCTTAGGCTAGTTAGGACACTCCATGTAGGGCCACCACTCGACATAATTTGGCTCGAGTCTTGCAAATTGTGTGATATAATTTTGGACATCACCAGCATGGGTCCTACTTCGAAAGCCCTCCTCCTCCCAAGGCCAACAGGAAGCATAGCACTGATGATCATCATCGATCTTTGTGATGTGTAGGGATAGCTCCCCAGGATGCTCTATCTTGATATGTTGCTAGCCCCAAATATATAAAAATAAACTATAGTTGATCCCCTAGTGGCTTCGGTTAGTGATCTGATATAGCTCTCGATACAGCTAAGCCAATAGAGTGCTACCCCAGGCTAGGAGCAGTGGTTGTCGGATAGAGCTCTAGATAACTCTGCACATAGTAGCTAAGAGGTTCTAGGGAATCCTCATGCTTGAGGAGTCTGGAAGCACATATTGCATCACCAAGTGCATGAAAATGTCCTCACACATGGAGAATACATTATTTCCTTACCAATAGCCAATATGGACCCCTCCGTGGTCAATGGCATGCTGAGCCTCCTCACTCCGAGCACCGAAGATGGCATCGAAGATGGACTCCTTAGCACCAGAAGTCGAAGAGACGATGGCCTTGCCATCAATGGGGATCCTAAAGATCCTATAAACATCCTCTAATGTAACTATCATTTCACCTGTAGGCAAGTGAAACATGTTGGTCCACACATTCCAACGTCGGGCCAACGCAGTCAAATAGGATTGATCTACCCTGATAGTGGGTAGATCCAATACGTAGCTAAAGTTGATAGCTTTGAACCACTCTTGCTCACCATTAGTGAGCTCTCCATGGAGAGTCTTAAGAATGTTAGGCTCTCGTGCTCTAGAGGTCAATATTTGAAATAAATAGCATGATATAAGGAAAAAGCTAACTAAAACAAGTAAAAACATTTAAAAATTGATCTAGAAATCATCAAAAATAGTAAAAATCTAATAAAATTGCAAAAACATATCATCATATAGGCCTAAAAATCAAAATTTTCAATCAGACAGGTCAAAAATGCATTAAATGATATTAATTGCCCCTAAAAACTTAAAAAAATTAAAATTTTTATAAATTTTTCCTAAAGTTGTCAAACCGCGGGTCAACCCTGCGGTCCGCATGCGGTCAAAAATTAACCATTGGTATTTTGAATGCTAACTATAGCTGGCAACTATGGTCCCCAATTGACCAATTAGAAATCGTAGCTGGTACTTGTGGTCTCCAATTGAGATCCGGTCGGGTGTGATATCGCGGCCAAAAATAGAAAAAAATTATAACCTAAGCTACCCTAGCCTAAGATGAGGTTCATTGCCAGCAATTTAGTGAAATTGATTTACCAATTACTTAATTGGATTCATTTTAAGGGGTAACGGATGCGAGGTCTTGGTTTTTGAGTTACCTTACCCTCGCCTCGTCCACCACGGCTAGAAGATGCTTGCTCGTGCCCAACCATCGTCCTGTGAGTAGGTGTGTGGGTAAAGTGTGGTAGGTGTCAGGTGAATTTTTAGCTATCACTATCAAAGCTCTAGTTTTGCAAGTCATTGTTAGGGAATAATGAGAGACATTTGAAAATTAGACTTTTTATAGGCCTCTCATGTTTTGCGCAGACCGTAGGCCCTAGCTGCAGTTCCCAAATTTGCAAATGGGAACCGTAGAATCTAGCTGTGGTTTGCAAATGGCAAGAAATTTTAGAAAATACCACCATGGTAAGGGCCAAAAAGATAAATTAATGCCTCCCATTGGGTCAAAACTCAATAAAAGCAAATTAATTTGGAAATTTGGTGATAATCAAGCACCAGGATCCAATTAAAAATAAAAAAATTGGCTGAGATTATAAAGTACATTCAACCGAGGTTGTTGCTATGACAATCCTTTCATGGAGCGATGCACCTCCCAGCCAAATAAATAAGATCAATGCATAATTCACAATATTCAAAAAAAATAATAATTAAAAACACCAAATGCACCTCGTATTCAGTAATTTACCCTATACACTTGGCGGTTGCAGCAACTTGCGCTCCATGCAATCCGACAAGATGAGTAAATTACCATAAGGAAATTTGGGGCAAAAATTGTCATCATTGATCTGTTATGCTTGTTTTCAATCCCTAAGAAGGCCTTCATGGCTGGACCGCTCCATGAGAACAAGGCATTGCATGCCATTTCTTCTATGACCTCTTTTCAGTAAATCATTGATCATTTGATTCAACACAAATCTGATTGGAGTTGTATCATTTTGATTCTCTAAGATGACTATTGTAGCCCAACCGCTCCATGGGATAGAAGCGTGCAAATACTATTAATAGTTGGAATCAAAAGTTGAACTAGGCCTCACCAGTGCATTAATTTGCTCAAATCTAAATTTGTTCAGATCATCCATGGTGGTCAAGCGACATCGTCACTTTATTCATTGTCATTACTCTCATCAACTCATTTCTTGAGGAGGTAGTCATAATATCAAATAATAATCAAAATCAATAGAAGATCCTTGAAATCGTAGATCCCTTGATCTTGTCAAAATTGCGTTCGTCCTTGCGAATCATTGTCAACAGCTATCATAAGCTTACCCCTTTGCTTGGGGAAAATAGCAAATATGATAATTAGTTTGTAACTCTCATCCTTTAGGTTATATAGGCCTAACTCCTATTGTAGCGCCAAAGCTACTCGAATTTCTGATGATGAGTGCAAACTCTTTCAAGTTTAAGCCTCCAAAGAGTTGGAAGCAATGATTCTAGGATGCATGTCCTTTTGCTAGACCTAGGGCATCTAATGTTGATCTGACTAATGATCATCATAGAACCTTCGACATTGTTTTAGGTCTATTTTTTCTCAGCATTGTTTTATCTCACAACGCATCTCAAAAGGGGCATCTATAGACACCTAAAATGCGTCATGTCGAGGGCGACTACTCATATAGACATGCTACAAGACCATATGGAAGATCTTGGATAGACTCCAAGATAGAGCAATGGTTTTAACAACTCAATTTGGGCTCCTTGGCCTAATCAGTCTGAACCATAGTCCAGACCTATGGTTTATAGCTGAACCATGACTGAGGCTTGTGGTTTATAGTCTAGACCGCAACTATGACCTGCGGTCTTAACTAAAGTTTAGTTGGCCTTCAATTCGACCCAAATCGATTGTAACGGCCATTTGATCTAGAAGAAGGTGGTTAGAGGGCAGAATATTCCATTCCAACTATCCTAACCACCCCTTATTGATCTTGGCTTCTCTAGGAAGCCATCCCTAGCCCTTGGGTAGTCCTATAAGTACCCCTCAAAATTAGGGCAAACCATGAGAGAGAGAGCATTGGAGATTTGAGCAGTGGAGCCCTATCGAATTGTACACTCAATCGAGTATACTAAGAGAGAGCTATTGCACTTATCCCCTACCTACTTGCCAAGATTCATGATGAATTACATTATGGATGCCCTAGGAGCCTAGGAGGATCAAGAAATGCAAATCCAGGAAAACGAAGGCCCATCACAGTGATTCAACCACCAAAACTATTAGAAGGACATTGAAGGTGACCCTTGAATATCAATTGGACAAGGAGGTCAAGCCCAATGCCCTTGGAATTGAGGGTAAGCCTATGAGAGTGCTAACCATGGTTGTCAGTCATGGTTTATAGTGTAGACCATTCACCAGAGCTGCGGTTTGCAGCAGAGGTATAACCACCTTCCTATTTTCATTTTTGTATGGTTAACTAGCTTAGATTAGTTGGTTTCATGGTTAAAATACATTTTAGCAGACTTTTGACCATAGATTTAGGTTAGTTTAGCTTCTTTATGTTTATGCTTCAATTAGGACTTAAATGGTTTCTTTATGCATGTTTATGCTTCATTTTATATATCTGATCCATGCATAGTGTAGCTGCTACTTTTCTTCATGCTATTATATGAATCTTGATTCGATTTGCATAGCTTAAAAGCACTTTTCATGTTTTCTTGATTATGCATGTTTAATGGTGTCATTATGCAATTTACCTAAAAGGGCCTCATCATGAGAGGTTGTCTATCTTTTTAACATTCTTGTGTTGTTTCTTGACCGTAGGAAATAGTTTCAAAGGAGAGAAAACTATCAAGTTCCTTCCCCATCGCGAAGAACAGGGCACCTCCACCCTAGAGCAGTTCGTGTCATCTTGAAAGGCATTTGGAAATTACACCTACCCTTAAGAGAGAAAAAATTATGCACTCCTATTGTAATATTGTATCAAAATGATTATCCCTAAGAGGGATGTACTTGTAATTGGATTTTGACTTCGAATACAATGGAATAAAGCATTTTTATTTTTGATTCATTTGTTGTCAATTTCTTGTTCTTGTATGCATGCTATATTTTTATCATTTATCGCAATAGGATACGCCATCGGGTGTGACCCTTTCTAGTGGTTACAGTCTTATACTGTTCACCCCTCTCTCAGTATAAGCTTGTTTTCTTCACGTCACTAGTCCAAGATGGGTTACCCACCCTGATGAGGAACCTCAATTATAGTATTATGGAGGGTGTTTTAGAAAATGAAACTGACCTTAGGTGTATTTCTTTGGAGTTATAGGACTACATGAATCTAGATTCCATCCTTGATATCTCTTTCTACCTTGATTTCTTCAGTAATACAAGGAGGTCCTCTAGTGTGGAGAGGGAGGGACACGAGCCATAGTGCAGGGAGCATTCACCCAATGATCTAGAAGAGTCAATATATGTTGAATATTAAGGGATATCTTATTAGCCTATGCTTGAATCTAAAGTAAAACATTAGAGTAGAATTAATCTCTAGAATAAATTAGAATATTTTGAAAAGCATGTTGTGAAAAATAGTAATTTTGTAGCTTTTCCATATATCAAATAGATTTTTAGCTTGAAAAATATGCCTGATCTACTAAATTATTAATGACATTCTAGTTGTATGCCCAAAAAATATCATGAAACTTGATAATGGCCCAAGCCTAAAAGGTTTTAAAAATTATAGATCCAAACCCAAGCATCTAGGGATTTGGAACAATACCAGAACAAGTGCTTGATCGATTTGTTGCGATGACAAAAATAACATTTGAAAATGTACACTAGAGAAAGTTAGCCACTTTAGGATCTAGAAAACATCATAGAGAGTGTGAAAGTGGGTTTTCCATTATTTCATGGTTGACTGGAGTTTCCATATTTCGTTTACCTTCAGAACCATTGGTAAATGATATGAAATCCATGAATACCCTTTGGATGGTTTATAGATACCGAATGGATTGTTGTGGTACCACGTCTAATATTTCCACCATGGGAAGAGGCTTCTAATGCTAATTTTATTTAGCTTATTAGGTAGGATAGTATCTTGGACCACTTAGAATGTCTCCTTATCTAGTTTGAAGAGGTTAAACCAAGCTTTTGATTCTTCCCATGACATCTAAATCTTGGTATATTTGGAAAAGAGCTTAAAGATAATCAATATTCCCTTGTGTTAAAAACAAAAGGTCTAAATCCAAATGAGTTTAGGTAATGGATAATTTTTATTAACAAGAATAGGGGACTATGAGACTAATTTTTGGTTGAGATAAATCCCACTATTGAAATTTTTTCCATTCTAATGAATCCAAGTTCTAAAATCTCCCTAAGCCTTACAAATAATTTTGGCAACAAAAGTATCCTAAATTTGATCTGGCATTATCATTACTAGGATGGAGTGAAATTCAATTCCTTTCCAATATTTTCTCCCATGGGAGAACCATATGTTATGCAATATTGAAGTAAGTCTTTCTAGGTCTTATTTCATTGAATAGCTCAAATAATCCACTTTGCACATCAAGTAGTGCCCTATCATAAGGTGTCTACAATGCCTAATGAACCCAACTTCTTTGGGAGGCAACAAAATTCATAGGCTACTCTATAAAAACCCTCTCTCTACAAAAGAGGCCCACATAAATTAGAGAATTTTATCCAATTTTTGATAATAGGCTTTGGAAGGTGGCCAATATTAAGAATTGCAAACATGAGTGGTAGATATAATCTTAGAGTAGACTTGGAACTGCCTTGCTAAAGAAAGCAGTTTGGGAAGCCATTTCTAAAGTTTCTTTTCCACTCGATCAAGTACATATAATTAGAAATTAGAGGAAGAGGAATGAAATATGAAAAGGTTTCTAATAATGTAGAACATTTCACCATGGTGAATCCACTTCCAACCTATCAATTGATCTAGGAGGGTTTTGATATAAAGGATTTACTATAGTTTTAAGTTTTTTGCCATTCAATGCTAGATCTAGACATCAGGTAGAAAGTGTACAAACACTAAAGGTTCTATTCCATATTTCCTTCCTTTTCAATGAGGGTAAAAAAAGAGTCATCAAAAAAATACCCATTAGAATACTATTGAGATATATTAGGTAATGATATATTTTTGCTTGATCCTTAGTAGCAACATCAATAAGGAGGTAACCAAATCCTTCTATTGTTAAGACATATAATATTGGAGCAAGATCATAACACTTCCTAATGGATCTATATGAACCAAAAGAGGATGACTCATGGTAATTAATACTAATGCAGTCCAAATCATCTACAAAAGGTATTTTCACCATGCTCTAGATATTAGGATCAAACTGTAGAGTTTCACGAAGCATAGATTCATTCCGATTGATATCAATTATAAAGATTACAATGTGGTTACAATAAGTTGGTTTATGAAACCAACTTGGTGGTTATTAAACCAACCTAGAGAGCGCCTACGTGCGCTACCCTTTTGCTTCAATAATGTAAGACATATATGCTAACATCCCCCCTTATTACATTATTGGAAAATTCCAATAGTATCTCGAAACTTTTCATATTTGATACGTCCAAGTGCTTTGGTAAAGATATCTGCAACTTGCGCATCAGTAGGAATGTATTGAAGTTGTATATGGTGCTTTGGAACTTCATCTCGAATGAAATGACATCTGGTATCAACATGTTTGGTATGTTCATGAAAAATTGGATTTTTGACAAGATTCAAAACACCTTGATTGTCACAAAACAAATGAAGAGGAAGATTCTTTGGAAGACCCATGTTTGTAAGAATGTGACTTAACCACATTATCTCATAGACTGCTTCACTGGCTGCATGATATTTTGCCTCTATAGAAGATAAAGCAACCACATGCTGCTTCTTACTATGCCATGAGACAGGTCCAGATCCTAGATGAAAAACATATCCATAAGTGGATTTATGATCATCAATGGATCCAGCATAATCCGAGTCCATGTATCCTAGTAAGAAAAACTTATTATTCTTTTTGTATTCCAGACCATAATTTGTACTACCATGAACATAATGAAGAACTCTTTTTGCTGCTTTCCAATGACTCATCTTAGGCTCTTGCATGAACCTTGAAAGATATCCCACAACAAAACTGAGATCTGGCCTGGTATTTGTTAGATATAGGAGACTCCCAATCAATTGGCGATAGAGAGTACCATCTACCTAAGGTGATTCATCATATCATGATAACTTAAGTCCTTGCTCCATTGGAGTTGCTTTTGACTTACAGTTAGTCATCCGATATTTTTCTACTAAAGTCTTGGCATATTTCTTTTGTGTTACTCTAATATGAAATATTTTCTGAGTAACTTCTAAACCAAGACAATAGTGCAAAAGTCCTAGATCTGTCATTTCAAAGGATTGCTTCAAATAATTTTTCACTAAGTCAATCATTATTTTTGAGCTTCCTGTTATGATCAGATCATCTACATAAAGTACAAGAATCACTATATCAAAACCATTTTTCTTAATATAGAGATTTGCATCTGAAGGACTTCTTTTGAATCCATGCTACACAAGGTGACTGTCTATCTTGATATACCAAGCTCAAGGAGCTTGTTTGAGCCCATACAAGGATTTGATCAACTTGCATACTTTTTGTTCTTTCCCCTCGACCATGAATCCTTTTGGTTGAGTCATGTATACTTCTTCCTGTAAGTCACCATTCAAGAAAGCACTTTTAACATCCATCTGATGCAACTTCCACCCAAACTGAGGTCCCATGGCACAAAGTACTCGAATGGTAGTCATTTTTGTAGTAGGGGAAAAATTCTCTTCATAGTCTATGCCTTCTTTCTAAGCATAACCCTTCACAACAAGTCGGGCTTTATGCTTATCAATAGATCCATCTGCCTTATACTTCACTTTGAACACCCATTTGCAGCCTATGGGTTTCTTTCTTGTTGGAAGATCGACTAACTTCCAAGTATTATTTTTTATGAGAGACTTATGTTCTACATCCATGGCCTCTTTCCACTATGGTTTATCAAGTGCATATTGAACCGTTGTGGGTTCATTTGCATTCAATGTAGACATATAAACCTTTTCTTCATCCTCATCTTCTTCTCTATCATTTTTTGTACCCACTGAAAAATCATCAAAGTGTTGACAAAGTTCGTCAACCTCTGAAGTAGATTCCTCTGCTCTCATTTGTTGAGTCATACTACGAGTACATGGCCTATCTAGAGATAGATCTGGAAGGGAATTCAACTTAGCATCTCTCAAAGTGCTAGTATACCATTTTGGGACTTTTTGTTGTTGTTGTGGAAGTTGAACCTCCTTCTTAGGTTCTTCTTCATCTAGGTATATAGCTGTAGATGTGTCTTTTGATGTGAAAGCTTCATCAAATACAACATCTCTACTTATGTGTGTCTTCTTGGTCTTAGGATCAATCAATCGATAACCTTTTGAATACTCATCATAGCCAAGAAAGATACACTACAGGGTTTTCTCATCCAACTTCCTCCTTTTTTGTTTTGGAATGTGCATGAATGCTTTACATCCAAACACCCTTAAATGAGAAATGGAGGGTTTCTTACCACTCCAAGCTCCTTGTGGTGTTTTACCTTGTATATCTCTAGTGGGTGCTCTATTTAGGAGGTATGATGTTGTGTTTACTACTTCTGCCCAATATTGATCCTCAAGATGTGCTCCCTTTAGCATACATCAAACCATTTCCATAATGGAACGATTTCTCCTTTCTGCAACTCCATTCTGTTGAGGTGTATAGGTTGTAGTCAGTTGTCTTTTGATCCCATGTTTCTTAAGAAAATCTAAAAACTCTTCAGAGGTGTATTCCCCCCTCGATCTGAGTGGAGGGTTTTTATGAAACATCCCGACTCCTTCTCGACAAGTTTCTTGAATTGTTGAAAGTAGAGAAATGCTTCTGATTTCAACTGAAGAAAGAAAACCCACATATTTCATGAGTAATCATCAACAAATAGTTGAAAATACTTCTTTCCACCATAGCTGGTTGGCATAGGACCACACATATCGGTATGTACCAGCTCTAAAGGGTTTGTAGCTCGAGAGGAGCTAGTTTCAAAAGGTACTCTATGTTGCTTCCTTGCTAAGCAATCTGAGCACACTGGTAAGATAGATGAGAGTGGAGGAAGACCTTTCACCATCCCATATCTATGTAATTCAAGAAAATATCCTGAACTGAGGTGCCCATAACGTCTATGCTAGAGAGAGGTGGCCTCCTTTGTAGTTGTAGCCAGAGCAACATGAGGAGTTGAAAGAGCATCTATAATGAACAAGCCATGTTTGTAGGATCTGGTTGCAACATGTTTACCACTATGGGTGATAAAACATCTCTTATTGCCTTTGACAACTCGAAACACGACATCCATGTTTCTATCCAACATTTGTGTGATTAAGAGCAGATTATTGGCTAATCTTGGAACATAGAGAACCTTCTCAATTTGACAATTACCATCAGGAAGGGACACAGAAACATCCCCTTCTCCCTTTACTTGATAGACTTGATTGTCAACAATTGTGACTGGCTTACCTTATTTCTCCGCAAAAGTATCAAACCATGATTTGTCCCCAGTCATGTGTTTGCTAGCTCCTGAATCAATATACCATACAACATCTATTTGGGAAGATGAAGTATGGGTCATGAGCACCTTGTGTGCTCTTTCAGAGTCAAAATTTGAATTGAACCCAGGAGAATCTGAGTTTGATTTGGAGTCAACATAAGCAACATGGCCTTTAGGTTGCTTATGTTTCTTGTTGTATTTTTGTTTATCTTTGCCCTTCTTCTTAGGACCTTGATCATTTTGTTGCTTGTTTTTGAACCAAAACCTATTGGTGTCATGGTTATTCATATCATAAATCTTGCAATATTTTTTATCCTTCTGTTGATTTTGCTTCCCTTTTCCTTTGGAAGAAGGACCCCCTTTTTGAAACTGACCTTGTTTCTTACCACTTTGTTGTATGGAAAGGGCATTATCTGGCACGTCATCTTTCTGAACCTGATTTGCCTCCTTAGTCTGAAGCAAATTTACTAGCTCCACAAATGATACTTGTCTACCAAAAACATTGAGAGAAGTGATCAACATCTTGTAGGAATCTGGCAATGCTCTCAAGATGACAGATTTCAAGATATCATCATCCACTGGTTTTCCCATGGCATTCAATTTGGCTTTCAAGTCAGCCACTCTACAAAGGAATATATCAACTATTTCCCCATAATTCATACTAAGAGTATGTAGTTGAGTTTGAAGGTTTAGAATAGTGGATTGATTCTTTCCTTCATATACTATGATCAAGGCATCCCAAGCTACCTTACTAGTTTTTGCATCACAAATATGAGGTTGCACCTCATCTATAGTAGCAAGAAAGATAAACATGAGACTCTTCTTGTCCTTCTTATCCCAAGAATCTTGATCTATTCCTATTGTCTGAGGGTGCTTTGCAGTGCCAGTCACTACATCCCATAAATATTCCAACTGAAGAATGGCTTTCATCTTTGTTTTCCATGGAACAAAGTTAGGACCTTTCAACAACTATGAATCTGAGAGATACTTGTGAATTGTGGCCATTATGAAGGTTCCTTATATCACCAATTGGTCTCCCTTTCTTTATACCTACTAGATATTTATATCGTAACCATTCAATATATACCCGCCCTTATGTGAGGGAGACTATAGGTATATATGAACAATATACTACTCAATATGTACCCGCCCTTATGTGAGGGAGACTATAAGTACATATGAGAAGCACAATATATTGAACATAGGCGATACTAAAAGGGCATCATGTTGTTAATGACACCTACCATAGAAATTTTTATTCCTCATGCGTGGGGCGTAACTTCCCCTAAACACTTTGGAAAAAAAACTTTCGTCAGGATTTACGCCTAACAACAATCACGATGTGGGTATGAAATGGAAAAAAATAGATCTGGTTTGCCTTATTTCTCCCCGATGATTAATAGAGAACAAGCTCATACGTCATTTTTGTAGCTATATTAGGCGATGAATACAATAGTCCAAAGAACGAAAACATTACCTGTAAGTGTGGACTAGAGGTATCTCAAATACCGAACACTGTTGTGCAATAAATTGCACAAATAGGGTATAAATTTGGGGTCTTATTTTTATCTGTAATTTATGATTGTTAATGCAAGAAAACATAATATTTAAATGCAAAAAAAATCACAAATGCCCACAAATTTAAACACCTATTACAAATCTAGCAGATTTTTTTTACTCTCAAATGTTTTGATTTCCCCCCTTTATCTGACAATTTTGCAAATGAATCATGTGAAGACTGTCCCCCTTTCATTTGGCAAAATAGAGAAGGAAGAAAAAATTTGTACCTTAACTCCAAAAAATTTGATGGAAGCCTTTTAAGGTGTCAATTTTGGACAACATAGGCGTCAATTGCAGGAGAAGCATCAATTGAATAGCTTGGGGCATCAAAAGAACCCCACCCACCGTCAACAAATTTCCACCACCGTCAAAAAAAAAATAGGGTGTCAAACAACACTACCACCCGTCAATACATGCACAGTGAATGGAACCCGCGACCTCGTGGTGATCAAGCACAACACAAACCACGTGATCCAGAAGGCCCGACGAGAGTAAACAAGAACCAAAAAAATCTTATACCTTCAACAATGGAGAGAAGAAAGGAATTAAAAAAAAAAAAACCTTATACCTCCCCGCAGCGAATGGAACCCACGACCTCATGGTGGTCAAGCACAACATGAACCACGTGAGCCAGAGGGCCCAATGAGAACCTCTATGAAAATAGTGGGTCTTATCATGTCGAGTGCAAAGGATTTTGTTTTAAAAAACAATAATCCCACATGGCCTATGCTGCCATTGTAGGATTGTTTAAAAATGATGAAGGCCATATGATGTTTCGGTTGCCTTTGGGCAACCACCCCACCCCTTTTGCCTCCGCAGCCACCTTCTAGTATCCTCTACTTGTTGTCTACGTGTCCTCCTACCTGCATGTCATGTTCATCAGTGGTTGGCTCTGTTTGTGTCCTGCGTGTCGCATCCACCAATGGTTGGCTCTGTTTGTGTCCTGTGTGTCACATCCACTAGTGGTTGGCTTTGTTTGTGTCCTGCGTGTCACGTCCGTCAGTGGTTGGCTCTTGGCTCTATTTGTGTCCTATGTCCTATGCGTCAGTGGTTGGCTCGTGGCTCGTCTTCCTATCTGCGTCCACCCAACGCTTGCCTATGATCTTCCATGCTCTGGTACCATGTAGAGTTTCACGAAGCATAGATTCATTTCGATTGATATCAATTATAAATATTACAATGTGGTTACAATAAGTTGGTTTATGAAACCAACTTGGTGGTTATTAAACCAACCTAGAGAGTGCCTACGTGCGCTACCCTTTTGCTTCAATAATGTAAGACATATATGCTAACACAAACCCTAGGGCTTGTGGCATGGCCAAAATGAAATACCATTCAATCCTATCATAGGCCTTGAAAAAATCAATTTTGATGAACAACTATTTCTACTAGGATTATCTTTCCCACTCTATTCCCTCCCACACAATAATAATGTTGTCTAGAATATATATTTTCTTAATAAATACAATTTTCTTTGGTATAATGATGAGGAGAAAAATATTTCATAATCATAGCACAATATCCTTAGCAATGATCTTCTAGTGGGATCTAATCTTCATATGAACATATTTAATTATTGATTAAAGTAATTTTAATGACATGCAATAAATTGAAGTTTAAAAAACATAAAATGAGTTTAGAATTTTATTTATTTTTATTTATGTTGTATGTTATATGTTAATTGTATTGCTTTGACATGAAAAAAACTACAATTTATAAAATGTGGAAAGTACAAGTTTAATGTCAAAACTAGACAATATGAAGTTTCCAATAAACTATGACATATAGATTTTTAAAAAATTATTATATATCCCTTTCATTTGTAGAATGTTAATATATATTGATTTTATAATAGTTTTTAATTCTAGGTGGATGAATAAAAGTATAATAATACATATTTAGTAAAATCATACTCAACTATGTAAAACATCAGTACATTAATTATAATTCAAGAATTAAAAATGACCATCACGAATTATGAAGTGTTCTTGTCCCATGTCTATATATTAATATATGGCATTGGATTAAGATAAAATATGACCTGAATTTTATCTTTTATATGAGTCAATAATCAATATTTGATTAAATAAAACTAAAATATGGTGACATATATGTACAAGGTAAAATTCATAATTATAATATAAGAAGACTAAATTTTTGAAATCATAACTAAAACTTAACTATAATATTATTTTTAAATATTGTCTAATCCATTATGTTTTTAACAAATTGACCAATGGGAAATATAATACCACTTACCACCTCAATCCTCCAAATCCTCCTTGTCTATCTTTACTTGTTCACATGGATGTTAGTGGGAGTAAATGAGTAAATAAATAAGTTCATGTGCTCCTTCCTATGTCAGAAAACATCTAATAAGTAATGGATTCCATTCCTAAGATGGAATAGATTATGCAAACAAAAATGTTGAGGTGGAGTTAGAATAAAAAAATTATTAGATATGAGAATGAATATTAGATTTAGAATAGTGTAAAGAATTTATATGGGTCACAACAAGGTTAAGTACCTATATAAATGGGATTTTTTTCTTTTAAATTTACTCACTTTAGGGCATTTATTGGGAGACTAAATATTGACTATAACTTGGAGGGGATACAATATCCTAAATGGGTATAGAATCCTCTTAGGATAAAACATATTTGACTATTGGTGTACCTCACCTAGTAATGGTTTCTTGTAAAGGAGAAAAATTTGCATCTCCAAGTTAGAACTAACCACTATAGGGAAAAATTTGATATTAAGTAAAAAGGTATAGATAAAAATAAGTATTGGAGTAAATTATGAGGAGAGAGTCTCAAATGGTTATTTAATCACATCTAAAAATATAAGGTGAGGAAAGCATATAAAAGCCTATGGTATTGTTATAATTCTAATACTACACTTTCCATGTGGATCTATTTCAAACATTGAATGACAAAGGCAAATTCTTTCTCACTATTAATGAGCAAAGTTAAAATTCTCACATTTTATAATATTAAAAATAATGGTCTTGATTGACCACCATAATACACCATATATGAAAGTTTTAGAAATCATGCATCATCTCCTCCTCACTTCAACTTCAAAATGTAAATTTATCTCTTATAAAACTTTATTTTGTGTTGGGTATGGGAAAAAACATGCAAGTATTTAAATTTTGGTTCTAAAAATAATAATAATTACTTGTTCTCTAGGGAATTACCTCATACATCATGACTTGGGGTTTATGGATGGATAATAATCATAATAATTTTATAAAATGATATCTATCTATGATGGGTATTTTTATCAACATAAAATCTCTTATCTCAAAATTTATCGAAATCTCTATGAAGGACAATAACTATCCAATTTTTCTTTAGGTACAACAAATCATTAAAAATGATCCCACT
Organism: Wollemia nobilis; assembly: GCA_028583015.1. Classification (NCBI taxonomy): domain Eukaryota; kingdom Viridiplantae; phylum Streptophyta; class Pinopsida; order Araucariales; family Araucariaceae; genus Wollemia; species Wollemia nobilis. The sequence goes on along the minus strand of JAQPPZ010003320.1, from coordinate 32,434 downwards.
TGTGCATATTAAGCCAATATAACAAGAGGATACTTATATAAATGCTAGAGCATACCACATATCGTGGAAACCCTACATTCCTTATTTGGTGGTACTTAATTTCTATGGAGTATCAAGGGGTAAGCTAGGCCTAATAGAAACATGTGTTATTATCTATTTGCATGAAGGAAAGTTGATCATACTAGATTCAAGCCCCTAGATATCCTAGTTGAAGGCTAAATATACCATACTAATGGAAGGGATTAAGATCATAGTATAGTTGGACATTCTTAATGTTTTCATGGAAGGAGACTAAATGATTACGATGGGGTTAATGATCAAAATTATCTTATAGGTTTGGAAATTTTTCCATCTTCAATCATAATTACTCTAGTTAAAGTAGCTATTCAAGTTATTCTCTTAGTAAAATCCATCTACACAATGCACATATTGACAGGCAATCTTGTCAATCTAGCATAAAGTGATAAAAAAAAGTAGATTAATATCAAGCATTATTATTTGACAAGGCTCAATGAATTGATTAAACTAGATAGGTCTGATTCCATTTGATAATAACATAAATATTGGGCTCTTGTAATGAACTACTAGAATGAAACAACATGTGTTTCACCAAACATTATGTTCTAGAGCAAACTAATCACTTTCTCACTTGGAAGCACTATGGGTTAAATAAGATTTAGTTCTACCTTAGAGGATAAATTTATTAAATTGTAAGGCATCCTTTAAATGGCTAAAATAAAGGGATTGATCAACAACATTCTAGAAGTCACTATTACTACTACTCAGTTGATTAAGAACAAAGTATTTGGTCTGCTTATATTTACAATTGATGTAACTCAACTAGTTTTATTATTGCTTTTAGGAATGGTCTCCTATAGAACCCATGTTACTTATAATTAAAAATTAATTTAATTGTTGTACAAATGCATAGCTTCATATTATTGAACAAATAAGCAACTCAAGTAAAAAGAAATGAAAATGATGTATTCATGAAATTTTCTTTTCTAGAGAAGCTAGGACAAAACATAATGGTTGTTATCTAATCATGTTTATTTCATATAAAAATATAATCATGAAGATACATAATAGTAGAACAAATAAATGGTGATCATAGTTCAACTCTAGTATTTTATAAAGGTTCTATATCCAACATATAGGAATAATGATAAAAGTAGAAACAACTTTATAATGCTTTTATAATTCAAAATTATTATTTTTTGTTTGTGGAAAACATCCTAGAAGAGATTCCACTTTTGGGTAAGACCCAAGGAGGCATGGGTATCTATTCCATCAAAAAATGCCTAGGGCTCGTACCTGGACTACCACATTTGACACACGTAAGGAGTATGCCTAAAACAACACACAATAAGAACAAACAAACACAAACACATAAAATGCTAAAATAAATAAAGCACACTCCTTGAGTGTGTCGACAAGAAAAGACACAAGAAAAAACAAACAAAAAAACATGAACCACACAAAACAAACACACAAACAACAGAGAAAAACACATTCAAAAATAAATAAATAAATAAATAAATAAATTATAAAAAAATGACTTAAATAAACAACACCAAAATACGAAATACACAAAAAAACCACCAAGGCAACATAACAAACACTATCATAACAAAAACAAAGAAAAGGAACAAAAAACCACATAACACAAAACACATAGAAAAAATCCCAAAAACAACATAACAAAATAAAACCAAAACAAAAACAACAAAAAGAATAAAAAACACCACAAACAAAATCAGGAAAAACAAATACAACAAAAACTAAGCCAAAGGAGCAATTGAAAAATCAAACAAAATATGGTAACACTAAGAAAAAAATGAAAGCTTAATAAATTACCAAAAAATATCAAAAATTGCTTAGCAAAATAGCCAAAGCTTCCAACATTGCCATGAGACTGACTATAAACCTTAGGATTATGGCATCCTTATCCTTTTATTCGTATCTTGCTTCATTCCATTTGGGACTATAGGCTGGTTACTTGGTACCACGACACTACTATTGGAATTTGTATGGTCTTTTTGAGGATTCATTTTATTTGTAGTTTGAACCTACCCTTTTGTTTTGCACTTGGGTTGGTTTTCTACATTGTACTTTTTTTCCCTTTATTATTATTTCTCAACATCAAGGTAAGCTCTTTTAATGATTTCTCATCATGCAATCCTTCATGTCCCCTCTCTTCATAAAATTGTATCTCCATAATAATTATTTCCATTTGACCATCCTCATCATATGCTTGCTCATCCATGGAGAGAATTTCAAAGGTGTTAGGAGAAATAACTATTTTCCCTTTTGTTGTTTTTTTTTATGTTTTTTTTGTTTAGTGATTTGAAACCCTACCAAGTCCCCATCCTCTTTATCTTTGTTAGGGACCTTATGTGGACAATCCTTGGCTAGATGACCATATTCATGATAAATTTTGTGTTGGAAATTTTGAGTAATTATGTTGTCATTCATGTCAAGAGTCAGTTCATCTCAGTGCAAAGGAATTGATAAAAAGAGGGTAAAAATATTTATATTTTAAGCCCAAGATATTTGGTTTAAAGCTTCACATTGATGAGGCCTAGAAATGCCTCATTATTACACTAAGGTTGATATATAAAAACTGTCGTAATATTAAATATGACAAAGTTAAAGTGCCAAATAGTGATTAGAATATGTTATTTATTACATGTTTGCATGATTTTATGTTTGGAACATTATACCTTTGTTTTGACTATTTTCAACATTTTATGCACTGTTTTAGTTGATTAGGTAGTAAATAAAACATGTATTGCAATTACATTCTGATGGCATGAATAGATTCTTCTCATCAAGAACTACAACTTTTCTTTTTGAAGCAAGTTAATCTGAGCTGTAGATAAAAAGTTATGAAGGTTACATCATTCCTGTGCTCATTGTTCATTCCTGTGCTCATTGTTCATGCCTTAGTCTTTTTTGGAGCGGTTAACAGGTGCAAATCTGCATTAAAGGAAACATTTGCAGATCTACTAGGAATGATCCAGAGTAATTCAAGGTACCAAATTCATACCAATGGTACTTCATAATATAGAGAAAATATGACCCATATTTTAAGGCATATGGACAAGTAACCTGGAAGTTATGGGGCCTACAAAATGGCAGTTTCACACTTTTTGATAGCTGGAAATGCTAGTAAAAATCTGTGTTAAAGGCCAACTTGACAGTGATTCAGGGAGTAATTTATGAGGAATTAAGAGTTGAAAATTGAACCCAATGTTTTTCATATAACCATGAACATGTGCAAATAATTTGGTAAAAAATGGAGTTACGATGAACAAGTTAAGAACACTCCAAAAGGGCATCTGGGCATATTTTGGCAGTTGGAAACAGCAGGTCACAGTCCATACAAATTCCAGCCACCTGTCACTATGAAGGAAGGCATGGAATTTGTCAAATAAAGAAGAGGTAAACACTTGGAAACAGTTGAGGGAGAATAGGCATGACTCTTTCTCCACCTGACAACACTGCCATGTGATGCAAATGGAAGCAACAAGTCAAAAGGCTAAAATGTAGGAAATCTGGTGAATACAGGACACAGTCATGCAAATTCCATCGAGCTATGCATATACAACAGGGCTTATAATTAGTCACTCTAGCATGTGCCACCAATGCAGAAGGGTGTACAAGATAAAGGAAAATAATCCAAATGGTCAACAACTTTCTCCCTATGCGTTTGGAGTGTAGATAAGCAATGAATTGTCACCTGCCTATTATTTCGACGTAGGAATACGAAATAGCGTAGGAACAATTGAAAGTGGTCAAAAAGCAAAAAATCAATGGAGGAAATTATTTGCAATTGACCAGGAGGTTGTCCCAACTCATCTTAACGTGATTTCCTCAACAAATGCAACCCAACAAGGATGAATGGATAAATTTTTGACAAAGAAAATTCTTGCATTCTAGGAAACAGTTATGCAATCAATTTTAAATCCCTACAAATCAGTAACCAAGCATATCAGCATTATATTATAAATAAGAAATATCCTAGATGGTTGAGCATATAGATAGATAGGCAATAGAATACCGAAACTAGAATAGAGTGATGTTTCTTTGTAGAAGAATAGTAATTTGCAAGTTTTTCCTACATTACTATAATGCAGTTTTAGATTGAATAAAAAGGTGCAATCTTCAGATATCAATTGGCATTTTGAGGTTGATGATTAGCATCTAGATTTTCTTAGAATAACTTCTCACCTTCTTCTAGTTCTAGAAGCAAGGACCACTTACAAGGCCAGAGGAAGGCAATTTTTGATAGAATTTCTTATTGATTTCTTACTACAATAGATTAGCAGAATTCTACCAGTTTTCCATTTCTTTAGTAGTTTTCAACACAGTTTTCAGCCTTTGACAACATTTTCTGCATTTCACAACAATTTCCAAATTTTTGTCATTTTTTAGTTTTGCAGTAATTGTTGATTTGGTTTTGCAGTAGTTAAAGTTCTATTTTTAAATTCTCCAGTTGATTTACTTTCATGCAAGTGTGTGTGTGTTTTCAATTCTGCAATTTACTTTTCTGTCACTTTCAATTTAGCAATATTTCACTTCCTGTTATTTCAGATTTTGTAATTTTCATTTCCTGCAATTTTAATTTAGTTTCAGCTTCTACAATTTTATTTCCAATTCTAGAAGTTAGAGGTCACACCAAACCCCCAAACACTAACTATTTCATCAATAAATCCTATTTTCTAAATGAACTAATATTTAACCTGTTGAAGCATTCTTTCGTATATAGCCTTGGACACCACCCTGGATTGACACACATAATGATTAAATGATGACTGAACAACGTCACTCATCATTTTTGGTGTTGTTGTCGGGGATAGGTGTTGTTAGAAGAGGAAAGCAGTACAATAATTGTTAGTGTGCTAAGTTGTGAACTTCAGAGTGAAATCTGAATGTAATAACCGGCATAATTAATAGTTGTTGGTAAATTCCATTTCAGTTCATTTAGATAACAAGCAAGTATGAATAGGTTAAAGGATGTGAAATCACGATGTCAAAGTATGAAAAATCCTTTGCCTACCACAGGAAGAAAAATTTCACAAGAGGTTGAAAGTATGTTAAAGAGGTTAAAGAGTCAGCTCTACGATGGTTTATCACCTTAGCACCTAATTCAATTAGAACCTGGAATGATATGAAAAATATATTTTTGGAGAGATACCAAGAATATTGTCAAGTCAAGAATCAAAACAATGAATTGCTTGAAATGAAACAAAAGGAAAATGAAATCTTAGAAGATTATGTAGACAAATTTTCTTTTGTTCATAAGAGATGTGGTAGTGTTGAACCTAAAATGTGCAAAATTATATTCTTAAGGGGACTACAAGATGAATTTTGAGATGCATTGGATATTTTAGGAAGAGGCGATGCAAATGCACTTGAAATCTAGGAAATCATTAAACTTTGCAAAAATTATTCTCATTCAAGGCATAGAAAACATATAATTGGTAATGATAAACATGATTTGAAAGAATGCATGAAAGAGTTTGCTAAAGCTGATATTGTTGTACATCTTGATAAAATAGTAGATAAAAATAGTAAATCTACTGAACCTTTAGTTATCTATTATTCAATATGTGAGCAACAACACTCTGTTCATGAATGTCCTTTGAACAAAACATTTATACCAACTACATGTAGCATTTGTCAAAAAGGACATTCCACAAATCAATGTAGTTTATTGTCAGAACTCAAAAGTGTCTTTGAAAAACAACCTTAACCTATGAAAAAACTCAATTTTGTAGGACAAAGACAAGGAGATAATTTTCTTAAGTTTCCATATCAGAATGCTTCTCAATTTCCTACACATTGGAGAAATAATCCTTGGTATATGCCATGGTATGCTTCAGGTCCACTTCAACAATGTTGGAGTCAACCACCATGGGCATATTCCCAAGAGTGGTCTCAACATGGATGGATGAAACAATAATGGAATCAACCACATCCACCATGGTTGCAGCTAAACCTACAAGGATATCAATGGGGAAAACAACAAAAATTGCACAAAGGGCAGCAACATTATCAAACACATAAATCAAATTTATTGCCCACTCATACCCATAGTTTCTCTCATGGACAACAACAACAAAATGAAAAACAACCTCTATTTTCAGCTCAACCTATGGTCAGTCCAAACAATGTTAAATAGGTAACCCCTGTCTCTATGGCTAAATAAAAAAATATAGCCATAATAAATGCTGGTGACTGTCATAAAAATTAGTTGTGTTTAGGAAAACCACTTCTTGAACATATTCCACTTACTAGTGTAGAAATAGGAGCTAAAATGAATACACATAAAAACAAATTTGCACTGAAACAAGAAGAAGAAAAAGAAAATCTCCCATAAAAAGAATCATATCTTGAACTGTTTGAAATATCATAACTAACATCTTTGAAATCAGATTTGATAAGGGAATTAAAACATTTAAATGTTATAGTCCCTTTACTTCAAGCTATTAAAGATGTGCCAATCATTAATACAATTGTTCAAGAAATATGTTTTAACAAACCAAAAAAAAAGAAGAAAATGTATCCTAAAAACATACAAGTTGATGGTAAAAGAGTAAACTTGCTTGCAGGAAACCTTAGTCCACCTAAGTATGATTGTCTAGGATGCCCATGGTTTCATGAAACATATAAGGAAAATGAAATGGATATTTCAATTTTGGTCTCCATCGTTGTAAAGGATAATGTAGAAGAGATGGATTCATCCAAACATTTTGTTTTTGATGAAAATGTTCAAAATTTAGATTTTAAAGATGAACCAATCACTGTTCAACAATTATTATGGAATGATGAAAAACAAAATTCTAAAAATTTGTCATCCATTCCAATACAAAACAATTTTCTTCACTTGTCACATGGATGTCATCATTTTTTCTCATCTTTTCCTTTCCATTTATCAAAGTTAATTCTTTTAAGAATTGTTTTTGGTAAACATACACAGATTTTCCATTCTTTTCCACCATATCATTGTTCTCTTAATTCATTAATGCATCATTATCCAAGAGCCAATTCAAAACATCTTGGTACAAAACAAACTAAAATGCAACCAAAACAACCTTTGAACAACAATAGTTGGTTGACTAAAAACCAGGAAGTAAATTTGTTTGATGTATTTATCCAACATCCTAATGCTCTACTAACACTTTATGCATCTTTAGCATTTGGTATTGAGTTGTTGTAGGTACAAAAAAAACATATTTCGCAATTGAATGTAGTTAATGAACTTTGGTTGGAAGCACTTCACCAAAGAGAGTTCATTCAACAAAAATGGAAAATGTGGCATGATGATCACATTAAGAGAAACAAGGATGAACCAGAAGATTTTAAGAATGGATTTGTTCAACTTTCTTCAGTTGATGATTCAAGAAGGACATTAGTGGTGAATGGGCATATTTTACAGTTGTACCATAAACCACTCACAAAGAAGGAATTTGCTCAATATTTCACACAGTCACATTTGCATATGATAGAAGAGGATTCCTCTTCTTACAAGGTTTCCAAATTATCATATTTTTTTTAGCCTTGAAAAAAATAACGAAAAAAATATAAGGAAATAATCTTGTTAGTGAAATTCCTTCACGGGCACAATTTCAAGAAAATTGTGAAATTCCTTCATGGGCACAAGCAAGACATAAAAAAAAAAAACAGAAGTTGGTTGAAAACCAAATGGCAGCCTCTTCTGATAAAAAAAAATGAAAAAAAAAAAGAAGAAAAAAAAAATGAATAATTCAGTAGTGAAAACCTTCTCGGAGGCGCTGCTAAGTTGGCTTGCATGAAAACCGGTTTTCCGGCATGCATTGCCTTGTTGATCCACCCATCATTGTTCTACCATTGTACAAATCTCACCTACTGCACCTATCTTGTTCTTATTTCAAAAAAAAATCATCATCAGAAGCAACTTGTAAAGTGGATGATAAATTTTTAGGATAGTAAGGTATGTTTTTCTTGCATTTAGTCATGGTAAGAATTTAGCATTTAGTATATGATAATCAATATTTGGCATAAATTGTTCATACAATATTGGCAAGTTAAAAAAATTGGAACATGTTGTTCAGAATGTTAAGAAATACCCCTCTTCTGTCCTTAGTTGCATGGGAAATTCAAAATTGTGAAAAACATAATTTTGGGACAGATATGACAGCCATTTTATCTTTATTATTCGAGAAGATTTCAGAATAAAATGCCCCACCAATACCTCATAAATCTGAGAAGGACAAAATGCACCTGAAAATTTTGTTTTACTACTATTGCAATAAAACAACAGACTATAAAAAAAAAAAAAAATAGCATGGAAAAATAATTTTTGATGTTATGGAAGGCTTATACACTCTAAATATGGGCCCACACTAGAATATGCAGCTAAATTTTGCATAGGAGGCCATTTCAGCATGTTTTTGACACATCTTCAGAATGACAGTCTCATTCCAGAGTAAGCTTCAAAACAAGATCAACAGGTCACAATGCATGAAATTCTTGAAAATGTTGCATAACAGCAGGGCACATTAGATATTAAGTTTCTTAAAGTTCTACCACAAGTACAAAGGAAGAAAAGAAAAAAAAAAAAATTGCAGGAACTACAATGCTTGGTGTAGTGCAGTAAGAACTTTCTTGGGTAGTAGGTGGCAAAAGTATGTTGTTCATCTTACCATGGACTACTAGGATACATGAGGGCATGCATCAGTTCAAACTAGGGGGAATGATGAGGCCTAGAAATGCCTCATTATTACACTAAGGTTGACATATAAAAACTGCCATAATATTAAATATGACAAAGTTAAAGTGCCAAATAGTGATTAGAATATGTTATTTGTTACATGTTTGCATGATTTTATGTTTGGAACATTATACCTCTGTTTTGACTGTTTTCAGCATTTTATGCACTGTTTCAATTAATTAGGTAGTAAATAAAATATGTATTGCAATTACATTCTGATGGCATGAATAGATTCTTCTCATCAAGAACTACAACTTTGCTTTTTGAAACAAGTCAATTCAAGCTGTAGATAAAAAATTATGAAGGCTACATCATTCCTGCGCTCATTTTTCATTCATGCGCTCATTGTTCATGCCTTAGTCTTTTTTGGAGCTATTAACAGGTGCAAATCTGCGTTAAATGGAACATTGGCGGATCTACGAGGAATGATCAAAAGTGAGTTAAGGTACAAAATTCATACCAATGGTACTTCATAATATAGAGAAAACATGACCCAAATTTGAAGGCATATGGACAAGTAACCTGGAAGTTATGGGGCCTGCAAAATGGTAGTTTCACACTTTTTGACAGCTAGAAATGTTGGTAAAAATCTATGTTAAATGCCAACTTGACAGCGATGCAGGGAGTAATTTATGAGGAATTAAGAGTTGAAAATTGAACCCAATGTTGTTCATATAACCAAGAAAACATGGACATAATTTGGTAAAAAATGGAGTTACGATGAACAAGTTATGAGCACTCCAAAAGGGCATATGGGCATGTTTTGGCAGCTAGAAACAGCAGGTCACAGTCCATACAAATTCCAGCCACCTGTCACTATGAAGGAAGGCATGGAACTTGTCAAATAAAGAAGAGGTAAACGCTTAGAAATAGTTGAGGGAGAATAGACATGACTCTTTCTCCACCTGACAGCACTGCCACATGATGCAAATCGAAGAAACAAGTCAAAAGGCTAAAATGCAGGAAATCTGGTAAATACAGGACAGTCATGCAAATTCCAGGTAGCTGTGCATATACAACAGGGCTTGGAATCAGTCACTCCAGCACATACCACCAATGCAGAAGGGTATACAAGATAAGGTAAAATAATCTAAATTGTCAACAACTTCCTCCCTATGCATTTGGAGTGCAGATAAGCAATGAATTGTCACCTATCTGTTATTTCGGCACAGGAATAGGGAATAGCGCAGGAACAATCGAAAGTGGTCAAAAAGCGACAAATTAGTGGAGGAAATTATTGTAAATCAACCAGGAGATTGTCCCAACTCATCTTAATGTGATTTCCTCAACAAATGTAGCCCAACAAGGATGAATGGATAAATTTTTGACAAAGCAAATTCCTGCATTCTAGGAAATAGTTATGCAATCAGTTGTAAATCCCTACAAATCAGTAACCAAGCATATCAACATTATATTATAAATAAGAAAGCTCCTATATGGTTGAGCATATAGATAGATAGGCAATAGAATACCGAAATTAGCATAGAGTAAAGTTTTTTTGTAGCAAAACAGTAATTTGCAAGTTTTTCCTACATTATTGTAATGCAATTTCAGATTGAATAAAAATGTGCCATATTCAGATATCAATTGGCATTTTGAGGTTGATGATTAGCATCTAGATTTTCTTAGCATAACTTCTCACCTTCTTCTGGTTCTAGAAGCAAGGGCCACTTACAGGGCCAGAGGAAGGCAATTTCTAATAGAATTTCTTGTTGATTTCTTGTTGCAGCAGATTAGCAGAATTCTACCAGTTTTTCATTTCTTTAGTAGTTTTCAACATAGTTTTTAGCCTTTGACAACATTTTTTGTAGTAATTGTTGATTTGGTTTTGCAGTAGTTAAATTTCTATTTTTAAATTCTCCAGTTTATTTACTTTCATGCAAGTGTGTGTGTGTTTTCAATTCTACAATTTACTTTTTTGTCACTTTCAATTTAGCAACATTTCACTTCCTATTATTTCAAATTCTGTAATTTTCATTTCCTACAATTTTAATTTAGTTTTAGTTTCTACAATTTTATTTCCAATTCTAGGAGTTATAGGTCACACCAAACCCCCAAACACTAATTGATCCATCAATAAAGCCTATTTTTTGAATGAACTAATATTTAACCTATTGGAGCCTTCTTTCGTATATAGCCTTGGACATCGCCCTGGATTGACACACATAATGATTAAATGATGAATGAACAACGACACTCATCACACATGGTTGGTCAAAATATTGTCTAAATACCCTAAAGGAAGGAAATACCTAGGCCCAAAGAAAATAATATTATAATATTTATTATTATAATATTAAAGTGTTAAGATAAATCCTAAGGTTATTTATAAAATAATTATAATATTTATATTATAATAATTTTATAACCCTAAATAGGGTATGGTGCCAAGGTTAAGGTTTAAATATTTTAATTTCCATCAACGTCCAAGAAAGGAAGAAGAATGGTATTTATGCTATAAAGTTGGGAGGCCAAAGGTAAGTCTCCAAATGCATAAGTGAGAGGTTGATTAAAATGTTTGATGCAAATTTTTGTGAGCAAAAGAAGATGAAGGTTTTATTTTTAAAAAGAAAAGTGGAGCACGTGGAAGGATAAGGAGGCAAAGGTGCATGACCCTATCACCAACCACACGGTTGGCCTAGTGGTAAGGCTTGGTAGCGTAAGGCTTTGGTGGATGACAAATCTCATGTTTGATTCCTGATGGTAGAAGGGAAAGGTTTTTGTTTCAAATAGTTTTGGCACCAGTGAAAGATACAAAGGGTAGTAGGTGCATTGTTGTTTTAAGTGAATGCTTAGCTCATGCGGTGGTTAGGCTGCAACTAAGGCACAAGCAGTAGGCACATCGGGGGTTCGATTCCTATGGACACAACACACAAGGTATTTATTTTTTTCTTTAATAAATTTATCATCTAAGGTTCTATGTTGTATGGTATGCGCTAACATGGGAGGTATAAGGTGTTAAAAATATTTTTTATTTTTTTTGCATAAAAAGGGTTTTGAATTAATTTGGATTTTGACATAGTAAAATTGTTAAGTGCCTTGGAATATTATTTTATTTTTATTTTTTGAATTTACATGGTGGAATCAGTAGCTACCACGAATTCGGGCATGTTGTCCAGCTTTTTATGGCTGCCACAATATTTTGTGTTGTCTACCCCAGAAGATGCCACACAGATCTTCTCACAGTCCACCCCTATAACCACAATGCCACAATCATTTTAAACCTTTTAAGCCACTGAAAGCACCAAGAAAGGGACAAGCGTTCATTTCGACGAGGCCTAATAGTTGAACCTTGTACCTTCGCCCCCCTTATGGGGTTTGGATGAACCAATTGGTTTATACCTCGGACCTGCCTTGGAATATTATTTTGAATGGTGGTTATATTTCTATTGGAAATGCATTTATGATAAGTGGAATACATAAGGGAATAACTTTCATTGTTCCATGAATTTAATATTTGAAGGAAGTTATAATATATTAGGTTGAAAGTGAATTATTGGAGTAATAAGAATCCTTGCTGATTTTGTGTTGAATATGTTAAGAGGGAGTTAAAAGGTGTATGAGGAATTTTGATTGTATGTATGTTTTGCTAAAATATTTTTGGGGATTTGATTATATGAGTTGATGCAATAATTTGAGAAACCAAGAGAGTGGTTGAGAATTTAATTGGGCACACATATTGAAGTTTTGCTAACTCATAAAGAAGTGTTGTGCTAAACTTTTATAGTTGCAAAAGATATTGTGAGTGAGACATATTTTGAAGATATATCTCCATCAAAGAAAAAAGTTATGGGCATATCATCCTTTGTTTGAAGTGTTGTTATACTGAATGTTGTGAAATATAAGGTGGAGCGAAAAGGATTGTTTGATAAGCATTGTTGGAAATATTTGAATGAGTTGTTATATGCTTCATTGGTGAATGTTTAGAGAACATTTGAAATAGATATTAAATATTATTGAGTTAGGGTTTGAGACCCACATTGTTATCTTTTTTTGAAGAAGTATGAAAAAAAAATTTAGGGTTAGTGAGCAAGTTGTGTTTCATTGATTGAATGATTGAGTGAAACTTCTTGAGCATTGGTTTTGAGTGATATTGAAAATAAATATGCAAACATTAGAAAATAGATTTGTGAAAGCGATAGACTTAATAATTGAGTAGAACATATTGAGTTTTTGATAGAGTACATCATTATCTATATATTCTAGAGGTTAAATGAATTTTGAATAGAATATGTCTAAACTGATTCAAGTTAAAGGAATTACTTTGAAGATTAGACTAAACAATTGATAGCATTGTGTGCAAGATTTGAGATTGATTGAGCATATCTTGTGAGCTATTATTGAACAAATGTTTGAGCAGATTTGAGCAAGTCTTTGAGAAGGATTGAAGGCATATTGGAGCAAGTTCTTGAGAGGACTTGAAGGCATATTTGAGCAAGTTTTTGAGAAGGCTTGAGGATAAATTTGAGGATAGAGGTTGGTGCAGATTTGTAAGCAAATTTGTGCTAAACCTGAGATAGAGTTAGTGTAGATTTGTACTACACTTGGGATAAAGTTTGGTGTAGATTTAAAATAGAGTTGAGAACAAGTTTTGGAGGTGATAGAGCAGAGGGTAGCAGTCTCTAGTGGATAAATATCCATTAGCTAAAAAAATAAGGACAAAGGTCTTTTGTGGAGAGATATCCATAAGCCAGTGTAGTGGGGGTAAAATTATTCTAGAAGATCACGAACCAAAGCAGAGGAGAAATATTTCTCTTATGGATAGATTTCTACAAACTAGAGTAAGGGAATTGGTGTCTCCTTTGGGTAAAGGTCCATAAATATTGTAATAGGAAATTGATTCCCAAAATAATTGATTGAGAAAATTTATAAGAAATATTTTCTCGGTGGAGTAGCCCACATTGGGTGAACCACATTAAATCATGTATCTCATGTGTGTGATTATTTGTATAATGCTTATTGCTTTAATATTGTTGATGTTATCATATGGATTGAAAAGTAAAATTTTTTATCTTATACTGTTCATCCCTCCCCTCTTAGTATAAGCTCATGTTCATTAAATGGTATTAGAGTGGGTTCCTTCATGAAAAGCCTAACATCTTGGAGGAAGATCCCATAAGAACATACATGACCTCAAAAAATGAAGAGACCATAATTGCCATAAAAGAAAAAAATTTGTTGCTCTCAAAAATTTAGAAAATATCATAAGGAAGAACTCGAGTTTGAAGGATCAAATTCAAGAGGATGAAGAAGCAAAGATGAAACTTCTATAAAATATTACAGAACTCAAGATAAAAGTGGAATAGGGAAAGAAAATTGAACAAGATATGATAGAACTATTAAGGGCAAGAGAGAGAGCGTGAAATATTGGAATAAAAAATTTTCTCTAAGGAGTGAAGTTAAAAAGACTAAGTTACGACAAGATATAAATTTAGGGAAATAGAAATAGGAGTCAAGATCTCAAGAAATAGATACATCAAACAAATATGAGCTCATAATTTATGCTAATAATCTAGAAGTAAAAGGCATGAGGAAATAATAGGGTAAAGAAGATCCATGGACAAAATTCAATTACAAGAACAACAAAAGAGAAGCACTCGACCATATCATTCAAGGCACTCCAACAGGTTACAAAATCTCTTCCATGGCTATTTTTTTTTATGTAACAAATATGGTCATAAAGCTACATATTACGATGGTTATGTGAAAAATAATATTGATAGAAATTTCAATTCTTTTGCACCTCTTATGAATTATGATGTCATATGTTATAAATGCAATAATTTTGGAGAGAGATCCATAAGCCAATGTAGTGGGGGTAAAAGTCTTCTAGAAGATCACCAACCAAAGCAGAGGATAAATAGTTCTCTTGTGGATATATTTCTACAAACTATAGTAAGGTAATTGGTGTCTCCTTTGGATAAAGGTCCATAAACATTGTAATAGGGAATTGATTCCCAAAATATTTTATTGAGAAAATTTATGAATATTTTCTCTGTGGAGTAGCCCACATTGGGTGAACCACATTAAATCATGTCTCTCATGTGTGTGATGATTTGTACAATGCTTACTGCTTTAATATTGTTGATGTTATCATATGGATTGAAAAGTAAAAAATTTTATCTTATACTGTTCACCCCTCCCATCTCAGTATAAGCTCATGTTCTTCAAATGGTATTAGAGTGGGCTCCTTCATGAAAAGCCTAAAATATTGGAGGAAGATCCCATAAAAACATACATGACCTCAAAAAATGAAGAAGAGGCCACAATTGACATAAAATAAAATAAAAAGTGTTGCTCTAAAAAATTTAGAAAATATCATAAGGAAGAACTCAAGTTTGAAGGATCAAATTCAAGAGGATGAAGAAGCAAAGATGGAACTTCTACAAAATCTTACATAACTCAAGATAAAAGTGGAAGAGGGATAGAAAATTGAACATGATATGACAGAACTAAAGGGCAAGAGAGGTAGAGTGTGAAATATTGGAATAAAAAAATTTCTCTAAGGAATGAAGTTAAAAATACTAAGTTACGACAAGATATAAAGTTAGGAAAATAGAAAAAGAAGTCAAGATCTCAAGAAATAGAGACATCAAATAAATATGAGCTCATAATTTATGTTAATACTCTAGAAGGAAAAGGCACAAGGAAATAAGAGGGTAACGAAGATCCATGGACAAAAGTCAATTACAAGAATAACAAAAGACGCACTCGACCATATCATTCAAGGAACTCCAATAGCTTACAAAATCTCTTCTATGGCTATTGTTTTTTATGTAACATATTGCGCTAGTTATGTGAAAAATAATATTGATAGAAATTTCAATTCTTTTGCACCTCTTATGAATTATGATGTCATATGTTATAAATGCAATAATTTTGGGTATAAGGCTAAATGGTGCAAAATGGTATTTCCTGAGTCAAGTAAAAAGAATATAACTTCAACAATTAGGAGAGAGGGAAAAGAGAGTGATAAATTTAGATCAATGTTTGTACAAACAACCCTTCATGTTCAAGATAAGGGAAAACAATGGTTTCTTGATAGTGGTTGTTCTAGTCATATGACAGGAGATAAAAGTAAATTTCTTGTACTCAAAGAAATTGATGGAGGATCAATAAAATTTGGTGATAATGGTTGAGAAAAAAATTGTGGAAAAAGAACTTTGAGTTTAGATAATGGAAAAATAAATATGGAGAATGTATTGTATGTAAAGGGGTTAAGGTAAAATCTACCAAGTGTAAGCCAACTTTGTGATCAAGGACACACGGTTAGATTTCATACAAATATATGTGAGATCATAAAGTCTAAAACTAGAAAGCTTATTGCATATGCAAATAGAACTACAAACAACCTCTACATGCTATGTGGTATTAAAGGAGAAAAAAATTCTATCACAAGAAGATGAGAGTTGGTTGTGGCATAAAATAATGGGTCATTTGAACTTTGAAAACATAGTGAAAATAAGAAACAAGCAAGCTGTCAGAGATTTACCCAAGATAAAAAGGCCACAAAATACAATTTGTGCACATTGCCAGCATGGGAGGCAAACTAGAACAAGTTTCAAGTCAAAAGGATTTATGTCATCTGAGCCATTGAAATTAGTGCACACTAACCTATGTGGTCCTACAAGGACAAAGAGTCTACAAGGTGAAAGTTATGTTATATTATTTATAGATGATTATTCCAGAATGATTTTGGTAGCCTTCTTGAAAGAAAAGTCAGAAGCTCTTGATAAGTTTAAATATTTTAAAGAATTAGTGGAAAATGAAACAGGTAGAAGGGTTTAAGATCATATAGAGGAGGAGAATTTACCTCAAATAAATTTGTAGACTTCTATGAACAACATGGGATGAAAAGATAATATTCAGCAACAAGAGCTCCTCAAAAAAATGGGGTAGTTGAGAGGAAAAATGTGACTATTAAAAATATTGCCAGAGACATGTTAAATAAGTCTAATATTTCAAATGGTTTTTGGAAAGAGGCAGTACATACAACAGTATATATCATCAATAGAGATCAAATAAGAGTAAATCACCACAAAACCCCATATGAGCTTTGGAAAGGAAGACCAACCATCATATAATATTTCAAAATATTTGGAAGAAAATTTTACATAAGACGAGAAGAGAAAATTTTGGGTAAGTTTGACTCAAGATGTGATGAGGGTATTTTTCTTGGCTATTTCACCAAGAGCAAAGCCTATAGATGCTATATAAAAAAGGACACATTCTATTATAGAAATTATAAATGTGATAGTTGATGAGCATATAGGGTCAAGAGAACCAACTCGAGAAATTGTGTATCAGGAAGAAGAAATTTGTGAAGAAGAGTTAGGTGAAGAATTAGAAGAAGAAGAAGAAACACAAAGACTACTACCCAAAACTCCATACAAATATGTGTAAAAAAATCATCCAAGAGATCTAATCATTGGAAATCCGAATGAGATACATAAAAGGAGAAAGATAATAGGAACAAGTGAGAATAAAAATATTTATTTGCTATTTAAAATTGAGCCCAAATACTTTAATGAGGCAAGAGAAGATAAGTTTTGGATCAAGGCAATGAATGAGGAACTAGATCAAATAGAAAAAGTGGGACTTTGAAACTCATCCCACAACCAAAAGGTAAGAATGTGAATGGCACTAAATGGATTTTAAGAAACAAGTTAAATGAAGATGGTTAGGTAGTCAGAAAATAAAGCAACATTAGTATGCAAAGGTTAAGCATAGGTTGCGGGGATTGATTTTTATGAGATGTTTGCTCCGATTGCATGAATTGAAGCTATAAGAATATTTTTAGCCTTCTCAAGTTTCAAAATTTTTAAAGTATATCATATGCATGTTAAATAATACTTTCTGAATGGTATCCTGGAAGAAGAGGTTTACATTGAGCAACTTGAGGGATTTATCCTAATTGATAAACCAAACTATGTATGTAGATTAAATAAGGAACTTTATGGACTAAAGGAAGCTCCTAGAGTTTGGTATTCAATATTGGATAAGTATCTTTAGGAATTAGGTTTCAGAAAAGGAATAGTGGATAGTAACTTATACATCAATAATGAAGGAAATGACTTACTAAAAGTGGTTGTTTTGTGGATGATATCAATTTTGGAGGCAACAGTGATAAGATGTGCTAGAAATTTGCAAAGAGTATGCAAAGTAAATTTGAAATTTCAATGCTTGGTGAGTTTTCCTTCTTTCTTGGACTTTAGATTTCACAATCAGAGAAAGGTGTATTTATTTCACAAACCAAGTATATAAAAGAGATGCTAAAGAAATTTAAGTTAGAAGATTGCAAACCAGTAAGTACCCCCATGGTTATAAGAAGCAAGTTAAGTAAATATGATGAATCTCTGAGGCAAAAAAAAAATTATACAGATCTATGATTTGCAGCTTACTATATCTCATAGCTACAAAACTAAATATAATGCAGGAAGTGGGACTAGTGGTAAGGTTTCAAGCAACACCAAAGGAAACACATGTAGTAGTAGTAAAAAGGATTCTTAGGTATTTAAAATGGACTATGGATTTTGGGCTCTGGTACCCCAAAAGTGATAATTTCACTCTCATAGCATATATAGATGCAGATTGAGTAGGTAGTATTGATGATAGAAAAAGTACAAGTGTCAGATCATTCTTTCTTGGAGATTTTTTAGTCTCTTGGCTAAGCAAGAAATAGGCATCAATATCCTTATCCACAGTAGAGGCAGAGTATATTGCAGTGGTTTCTTATTGTACAGGTGTTATGGATTAAATGAACTTTAAAAGAACTTCAATATACAACATGATCACCCTATCCCCATACTATGTGATAATACAATTGGTATAAATATCTCAAAGAATTCGGTGATGCACTCTAGGACCAAGAACATCTTGATTAAATATCTGATGCAGGAGCATCCGGAGGTGGTAGAGCAATCTTGCATCATCCAAAAATATTTTTTTCTCTAAGTTCCAAAGTTGTCGCGATATCGCGACACTTTTGGAGAAAGGGCACCAAGGGGCAAAGCTGTCACGATATCACGACACTTTTTTAGAAAAGGCACCAAGGGGCCAAGCTATCGCGATTTCACGACACATTTTGAACAAAGGCGCCAGGGAGACAAGTTGTCATGATTTCACGACACATTTTGCGAAGGAGAACCGAGGGGAAAAGTTGTCACGATTTTGTGACACATTTTGCGGATGGGTGCCAAGGGGAAAGGACGTCGTGATTTTGTGACCTGTCGTAGTTTTGTGACCCGAAGGCGGAAAACGAGTGTTGAAGGCAGAGACACCGCGATTTCGTGACATGTCGCATTTTTGCGACACAAAGATAGAAAAGAGCACAGGGGGCCAATATGTCATAATTTCATGACATGTCACGTTTTTGTGGCCTGAAGGAGAGAATATGACAGGCCGTTCATGACTCCACTCGGACAGGCGACTGCAGAGGTCATTACAGAAGGGCACATGGCAGCAAAGCATAGGTGGCTACAGAGCACTCTTGGGAATGATGACCTAGTGGGTCGATGGATAGGTGGTCGTAGAGAACTCCACCATTCCATCCCATGATGATTGAAGGCACCTGGCAGCAATATGCAAGTGACGATAGAAAATTTGTGTGAGCGGTTATAGGAAACCCGTAGTTCATGTAATGATGTCGAAAAGGGATCGGGTCCGTTATAAAAGGCAGTGCATACATTGTAAATGGGGTTGGCCATTTGATAACTTCTATATTTCAAATTCAAAAGCTCTGTTAATGAAAATTTGTTGATTTTTCTATGTTATTCCAGTTCTGCTTCAAGTGGTATCAGAGCCAGGTTGGTTCTGAGCACGTGAACAGACCATCGATCGTGAGGCAGTTTGTGCCAAGATCATGGTTGTAAGTTATGAGAAGGTAAGCAGGATGCCTCCACATAGGAACCATGGTGGTGCGAGGAATAGGGGAGCAGAGGTTGATCTCAGGGCCTTGCAGAGGCAAGTGCAAGCCCTGCAGGAGGAAATCAGAAGAGGAGTTGAGCCAAGAAGAGAGGAACCCAGTGAAGATGAAGTTTGGGAAGACGAGGTTCCATCTGATGAGGAAGAAGCATTGGATCCAACATAAGCTAGGCTATATATGGCCATATCCTAGATCGGGAAGAAGCCAAATTTTGATGTCTCCACTTATTTTTGGAATCTCAATCTCAAGGAGTTGATAGATTGGATCAACGACATGGAGGAATTTTTCGAGTATGAGGAGATCTCAGATCCAAATCAGATCAGGTTCACAAAAACAAAGTTGAAGGGACATGCTAGCATCTGGTGGAAAGGAGTACAACTAGAGAGGAACAAGAGGGGAAAGGAAAAGATCACCAAGTGGGATAGGATGGTGGAGAAATTGAAGAGGCAATTCATTCCTACAGATTATGAGTTGGATCTGTTGAGGAAGATGCAGAGTCTTAGATAGGCGAGTAAATTTATCAAGGAGGACATGGAGGAGTTCTATCAAATCTCAATTCGAACTGGTCATTCTGAGGTGAATAAGGAGAAAGTCACATGCTACATCAATGGATTGAGAACCAACATTCAAGAAGAGCTGAGTCTGGTTTGGATGAGCACGGTTGAGGATGCATACCAGTTTGCATTAAAAGTGGAAGAGAAACTGAATAGGAGATTTCATGGTAAGCAGAGAGGAAAGGATCATGGTGGAAGAGTTGGTGGAAGGACCAGTGGAGGAAGATACAGAGATCTGGGGAAGACTGGTGAAGCAAGCAGTAGCCAAAACCAAAAAGAAGAGAAAGAGGAAAATACCCAACACCCACGCAATCAGAACAACAACTACCCGAGAGGAAGAGGTAGGCCTGGGCATGGGTATGGGAGAGGTGTCTTTCAAGGAACCTACTTCAATTGTAGAGAAGAAGGACATCAAGCATACAACTGCCCGCAGTGCCAAGAAAGACCAAATCGAATACCTGAGGGTCAGGCCAGGGCAGCTGTAGTAGACAAAGGTGTTGAATCTGAGCACTCTGAGGAGGTAGAATGAGGGGAAGCGATGGTCATCTGGAGAGTCTTGTTGAATGAGGAAAAGAAGGCATACCAGAGGAAAAACCCATTTCACACAAGATGCAAGTGTTCAGACAAGGTCTGTAATGTCATAATCGACAATGGCAACACTGATAACTTGGTCTCTGAGGAGATGGTTGCCAAGTTGCAGCTCGAGAGAAGAAGACACCCGCATCCATATCGGATTGCGTGGTTACAAAAGGACCATAGGGTGTTGGTCAATGAGCAATTTTTAGTGAAGTTTAACATTGGAACTTACCGATATGAGGTCCTGTGTGACATCCTGCCTATGGATGCATGTCACATGTTGCTTGGGAGACCGTGGAAGTTTGATCGGAGTGCAGTACATGATGGTCGAGCCAATACATATTCCTTGTCAAAGGATGGAGTTTGCCATAAGTTGAAACCCCTGAAGGAGGTAGATGAGAAGGTATGTAGCAGTGCTCGAGTCTTTCTAGTTGATGGAAGAAGATTTTTAGATGGCCTGAAGCCAAATCATATGTGCTATGCCATAATCCCTAGGGTTAGGGAAGAAGAATGTAAGGAAACCCCAGTGGAAGTCATGGGCCTATTGGAGGAGTTCCTAGACATCATTTATGATAATGTGCCTGAGGGGTTACCACCTATAAGGAAGATCAGTCACCACATAGACTTGGTGCTAAGGTCTAGCTTGCCCAATAAGGCCGCACATAGAATGACTCCTATGGAAACCGAGGAGCTGAATAGGCAAGTTCAAGAGTTGTTGAAGAAGGGGTTGATTAGGGAGAGTCTTAGCCCATGTGTAGTACCTGCAGTACTAGCACCCAAGAAGGATGGAGAGTGGAGAATGTGCACAGAATCTCAGGCAATTAACAAGATCACTATCAAATACAGATTCCCACTGCCAAGGATGGATGATATCATGGACTATTTGAGTGGAGCTGAGTACTTCATGAAGATTGACCTGAAAAGTGGTTATCATCAGATCCGTATCCGAGAAGGGGATGAGTGGAAGACAACCTTCAAAACCAGAGAGGGTTTGTATGAGTGGTTGGTCATGCCATTTGGGCTAACCAACGCATCGAGTACATTCATGCGGCTGATGAATGAAGTCTTGAAGGAATTCTTAGGCAAATTTGTCATTGTCTACTTGGATGACATCTTGATATTTAGCAGAACCTTGGAGGAACACCTGATGCATATCAGGAGGGTTTTTGAGAAATTGTGGGAGCAGTTGCTGATAAATCTGAAGAAGTGTAACTTCATGAAGAGGGAGTTAGTATACCTAGGATTTGTTATCTCAGTAGATGGTCTCAAAATGGACCCAAAAAAGGTGAGGGCTATCATAGAATGGCCTGCTCCAAGAAGCGTGACTAAGGTGAGATTATTTCATGGTCTAGCTAGTTTTTACCGAAAGTTCATCAAAAATTTTAGCAGTATTTGCGCATCCATTATGAAGACAATGAGGGAGAACAAGAAGGAATTCAAGTGGACAGCTAGAGCAGACAAAAGCTTTACTATGCTAAAGAAGAAGGTCATAGAGCAACCTATCTCAGCACTTCCAAATTTTAACAAGGTGTTTAGGTAGACTATGATGTGAGTGGTAGTGCCATAGGGGCCGTATTGAGTCAAGAGGGTAAGCCTGTTGCTTATTTTAGTGAAAAGCTCAATGATGCCAGGAAAAAGTATTCGGTGTATGATCAGGAGTTCTATGCCATAGTTCAGGATCTGAAGAAATGGAGGCATTATTTGTTTCCAAAGGAGTTTGTCCTGTATACTGATCATTAGGTACTACAGTATATCAACAGTCAAGGAAAGCTAAATCAGCGACACCTGAAATGGGTGGAGTTCCTGCAGAGCTATACATTTGTGCTGAAGCATCAAAGCGGAAGGTCCAATAGAGTGGTAGATGCCTTGAGTAGGAGGCAATGTCTATTGATGGAAATGAAGGTGGAAGTTGTAGGGTTTGCTGAGCTCAAGGGTTTATACCCTGTAGATCCCGACTTCGCAGAAGCTTGGAAGGCCTGCATCGCGCCTGTTACTTTAGACAGGACTAAGTGGTTAAATTTTTTGATTCAAGATGGAATGCTATTTAGGGGGAACCAATTATGCATTTTGAGGAGCTCAATGAGGGAGAATATAATCAATAAAAAGCACAGTGGAGGTTTGGCTGGACACTTTGGTCGAGACAAGACCATTTCCCTTGTTAATGAAAACTACTACTGGCCACAATTGCAACAAGATGTGGCAAAATTTGTGCAAAGTTGTAGGATATGCTAGATGGAAAAAGGTGTGAGATAGCCTACTAGTTTATATCAACCACTACCTGTACCCGAAAGGCCATGGGAGGATATTAGTATGGATTTTGTTCTTGGTTTACCCAGGATGCAGAGGGGACACGACTCCATATTTGTGGTAGTGGACAGGTTTTCAAAAATGGCTCATTTTATTCCTTGCCAGAAGACTAGCAATGTGGTCCATGTGGCTAGTTTATTCTTCAAGGAAGTGGTACGACTTCATGGTCTGCCAAGGAGCATTGTGTCGGATAGGGATACCAAGTTTGTAGGGTATTTCTAGAGAACCCTGTGGAAGAAACTGAAGACGGATTTAAAATTTAGTTCTGCATACCACCCCCAAACAGATGGCCAAATAGAGGTGGTAAATAGGAGTTTGGGCAATCTACTGAGATTCTTGGTCGGAGACAAGCCCAAGGGATGGGATTTAGTTTTGCCATAGGTAGAGTTCGCTTACAACAACTCTGTCAATAGAAGTACCAATAAATTG
Organism: Wollemia nobilis; assembly: GCA_028583015.1. Lineage (NCBI taxonomy): Eukaryota > Viridiplantae > Streptophyta > Pinopsida > Araucariales > Araucariaceae > Wollemia > Wollemia nobilis. The sequence goes on along the minus strand of JAQPPZ010003320.1, from coordinate 8,886 downwards.
CCATTCTAGATAATCTATGGGAGCAACCCAAGAAACACTTCAGAATTGAGAAGGATGGATACAAGAGAAAAATGTAGTGTTGAGGTTGAAGACTTTGCTAAACACCTGAAGGGTGTGCATGAGGAGGTGACAAGGCACATCGCTAAGATGAATACTCAGTATAAGGCCCGGGCAGACCAGAAGCACTAAGCTAAGGAGTTTGAAGTAGGAGATTCCATCATGGTCCATCTAAGAAAAGAAAGGTTTCCTGCCAAGACCTATAACAAGCTAAATATGAAGAAGTTTGGGCCATGCAGAATCATTGGAAAATAGGATTCGGGTAATGCATACAAGGTGGAGTTACCGAGTGAACTTAACATCTCACCGGTTTTTAACATTTTAGATTTGGTTGAGTATCATGAAGGAGATAGTAGTGCAACACCAAGCCCGGATTTGTGGAGCATTCCAGTAGCCATCCCAGTTGCAGACGAGATAGAAGAAGTGTTGGACACGCGTGAAGGCCGAAGCACTAGGAATAGGTGATATTCTGAATATTTGATCAAGTGGAAGGGTAGGCCCATAGAAGATGCAACTTGGTTGTCAAAGGCAGAGGTTGACCGCCTAGGTCTACCTCACACAGAACAGAAGTGAAGGTCACTTCTCAATTCACCCCGGGTGTCTGATGCAGGAGCATCCAAAGGTGGCAGAGCAATCTTGCATCATCCAAAAATATTTTTTTCTCTAAGTGCCAAAGCTTTCGCGATATCGTGACACTTTTGGAGAAAGGGCACCAAGGGGCAAAGCTGTCATGATATCGCGACACTTTTTGAGAAAAGGCACCAAGGGGCCAAGCTGTCACGATATCGTGACACTTTTTGAGAAAAGGCGCAAAGGAGCAAAGTTGTCGTGATTTTGTGACACATTTTGAGCAAAGGCGTCAAGGAGACAAGTTGTCACAATTTCACGACACATTTTAGGCAAAGGCACCAGGGGAAAAGTTGTCATGATTTTGTGACACATTTTGAACAAAGGCACCAGGGAGACAAGTTGTCACGATTTCGCGACACATTTTGCAGATAAGCGCTGAGGAGAAGAGTTTTCATGATTTTGCAACACATTTTGCCAAGGAGCATCAAGGGGAAAAGTTGTCACAATTTCACGACACATTTTGCAGATGGGCGCCAAGGGGAAAGGACGTCATAATTTCGTGACCTATCACGATTTCATGACCCGAAGGCGAAAAATGAGTGTTGAAGGCAGAGACGTCATGATTTTGTGACATGTCACATTTTTGCGGCCCGAAGACAGAAGAGAGCATGGGGGGCTAGGATGTCACGATTTTGTGACATGTCACATTTTTACAGCTCGAAGGAGAGAATACGATAGGCCGTTCATGACTCCACTCGGACAGGCGACTGCAGAGGTTGTTGCAGAAGGGCACGTGGCAGCAAAGCATAGGTAGCTACAGAGCACTCCTGGGAATGATGACCCAGTGGGTCGATGGATAGGTGGCTGCAGAGCACTCTGCCATTCCATCCCATGATGATTGAAGACACCTTGTAGCAATATGCAGGCGGCGATAGAACATTCATGTGAGCAGTTATAGGAAACCCGAAATCTATGTAATGATGTCGAAAAGGGATCGGGTTCATTATAAAAGGCAGTGCATACATTGTAAACGGGGTTGGCCATTTGATAACTTCTGTATTTCGAATTCAAAAGCTCTGTTAATGAAATTTTTTTGATTTTTTTCCGTGTTATTCCAGTTCTACTTCAATATCATTTTATAAGAGAGTAGGTGATAGATAAGCAATTCAAGTTGGAATATGTTACTACAAAGGAGCAGATTGCAGATATTTTCACTAAACCACTTCCAAAAGAAACTTTTGAATATTTCAGAAGAAAATTTAGAGTAGTTCTACTCCCACCTCAAAATTAATCACTTCAAGGATAGGAGGTGGGGAGGGGGCTGAGCTAAGAGTCTTATATTTAGCCCCAAAGGATTCCCTTTTCCATTGATGTCAAAGGGGAATATGTTTGATATAGGTGGAGAGCATGCAATTAGGGGGAGCAGTTTCTCAAGGGGAACAAAATTATAAAAAAGAAAAAGGAATGGTTAAGAAAAATGATTGCGATCAATGACAAAGGGGGATATTGTTGAAAATTTTGAGTAATTATGTTGTCATTGATGTCAAGAGTCAGTTCATCTCAGTGCAAAGAGATTGATAAAAATAGGGTTAAAATATTTATATTTTAAGCCCAAGAGATTTGGTTTAAATCTTCACATGGTTTGTCAAAAGATTGTCTAAATACCATGAAGGAAGGAAATACCTAGGCCCAAAGAAAATAATATTATATTATTAAAGTTGTTAAGATAAGGCCTAAGGTTAAGGAAGGAAACACCTAGGCCCAAAGGAAATAATATTATAATGTTTATTATTATAATATTAAAGTGTTAAGAGAAAGCCTAAGGTTATTTATAATTTTTTAAAAAAAATTATATTATAATAATTTTATAATCCTAAATAGGGTTTGGTGCTAAGGTTAAGGTTTAAATTTTTTAATTTCAGCCAATGTCCAAGCAAGGAAGAAAAATGGTATTTATACCATAAAATTGGGAGGCCAAAGGTAAGTCTCTAAAATGCATAAGTGAGAGGTTGATTAAATTGTTTGATGTGAATTTTCATGGGTGAAATAAGATGAAGGTTTTATTTTTAAAAATAAAAGAGGAGCACCTGGAAGGATAAGGAGGTAAAGGTGCATGCCCCTATCACCAACCATGCAATTGGCCTAGTGGCAAGGCTTGGAAATGTAAGGCTTTGGCGGATGGTAGGTCTCGCGTTCGATTCCCAATGGTAGAAGAAGGGAAAGGTTTTTATTTCAAATAGTTTTGGTGCTAGTGAAAGGTACAAAGGGTAGTGGACACATTGTTGTTTCAAGTAAGTATTTAGCTCACACTGTGGTTAGGCCATAGTCAATAATCTTGGCATGGTTCATATGAGTGTTAATAATAATAGCATGTTTATATATTAAGTTAAGTAAAATTATCTTTTACATATAAAATAAAAAGATATATGTAATTGTAAATTATTTATAATTTTTTTAATTTATATTTGTTAATATTATCTTACTTCACTTTCTATCGAATGATAAGAAAATGACAATTTTATTTTATTTATTATAAGTTAAAAAATAATAATGTTGGAAAATTATTTATTTAAAAAGTATCCACAAAATAAAATATTGCAAAATTTGGTGTACTAAAAGTTGTAAACGTTATAATTGTTTACTTTTCGTCTCGATGGTTAGGTGGATTGGTAAGTGCTTGTCTAGCAAGGCACTTACCAAGAAGACACCTAGGTTCAAACCTTAGGGGTAACCTATTTGCAAAGGTAGTAGTCTATTATTAATTCCATGAGTGTGAGTCAAATTGATGATGATAGTACGAATCCCAAGTGACTGGTGGTCTCCTTCACATCGGATCAACAATAACAAGGTGAAATAACTTTGGTGGGAGTAGTTAGGTGGATTGGTAAGTGCTTGTCTAGAAAGGCACTTACCAAGAAGGTACCTAGGTTCAAACCTTAGGGGCAGCCTATTTGCAAAGGTAGTAGTATGTTCTTAATTCTCTGAGTGTGAGCCAAATTGATGATGACAGTACGAATCCCAAACGATCGGTGGTCTCCTTCACATCGGATCAACAATAAGAAGGTGAAATAACTTTGGTGGGAGTAGCCCCTATGGTTTTAACCATGTGCTTGTCAGTTACTAAAACTAAAATGGTTGTGACTAAATCTCTTATGTAACCAAAAATAATAATTGTTTACTTTTAAACAAAAGATAGTGTTTTGAAGAAAAGTTGAAAAAATCTATTTTTATTTATTTATTTTCATTATACTTTTAAATATTATTTCATAAAGTACATATAATAAAAAATTGGATGCCTTTGTAGTGAAAGTGGAGAAGGTGAGCTTGGCCTCGTTGAATGGGAGGTCTACTATTCAAACCTCTACGATGTGAAGAGGACATAAAAAATCTCTCATGGATTCCCTCTAGATAGTGGTATACCAAAATAGGATGGCACTGTTGGTCACCTAAGAGCAGCTCTAGAGGTTTATTTCTAACCTCCTTCTAGGAAGTGAGGGGGTTATTTTTTAGAACCTATATCTATCCTTCTTATGGATTATCTTGTCGGATCTAGTTTAGTTTATGCTACTTCAACTAGGATCTAGTTCTAGTTGGACGGTGTGAGGAGCAGCCATGGTGGGTGGGGTTGGTCCTCATGCTTCTCTATTTCATGTTCTACTTTCACTGGAAGCTTTCTTTGCTAGGGTACTTGCTGGATTTTACCTAGTTTCACTTTTATTCAAATGGTGGTGTGTTTTTGTGTAGCCTTTGTAGGTTTTCCTTGCAAATCTTAGCCTTTGTGGTGGCTAGTCAGGTTGTAGCTTATTAACAAGGTATTTCTTTAACTTCAATTCTAAGTAGGATTTATCTCATGAATCTTGTTGTTCCTAGTCTACTTCTCTTCTGGCCTATGGAGTGGACCTTCTAGTTTCTTTAGGATCTCCTAAATCCTAGCCTGTTTTAGGTTTGGAGAGTCTTCCAAAACCTTATGTTCCTCTTCTTAAGGCTTAATTATTTTGTTTAAGGTTCTAAGAATCTTTTAAAACCCTATTTAGGTTGGTGGAGCCTTCCAAAAGCCCTATGGTACTCTATCGAATGCCTAATCCATTTATACAATATTTTGGGAGCCTTTCAAAACCTAGTTCTAAGGTTTAGGGAGCCTCCCAAAACCCTATCATGGTTCTGGGAGTCTATCAAAACACTACTATGAAGGTTTTGAGAGCCTTTAAAAACCCTACATTTTGGTTTAGGGAGCCTTATTAAACCCTATGATTCTCTTTGGTTGGGTTCTTATATTGTTTGGATTTATGTTGAGTACCATTGGTTTGAAATATTTGCTTCTTATCTTGAACAAGAACATCTCTTCTAGATCCCCTGATGTTGCAAGGTTTTGGATGGTCAAGACAATGTTATTTGTACGTGTTGGTTCTATTCCTATTCATTGCTTCCTGTCTAGCAGATCTCAACTGTTGGTTGGCTAGCACTATAGGAATCCTAGATTCAGGCCTTTGCACTTTTGGACTTTTGTGAGATTTATTTGTTGGCTAGCTAGAGGGTTTAATTTTTAACTTACCATTGAATAACTTGGTTGGCTATCCCATTTTTCCAAATTTGATTCTCTCATGGTGGCTTGGGTGGGAAGATCCTTTTCAGGTCTGATTTTGTTTGTTGAAATTTAGGCAAGAATATTGTTTGTTTTGGATCTATGGGATCTTTGTGGAATGTTGAATCAATTTTCCCTTACATTGTAGTCCCTTTTGTGTTCTTCTTTTGTGATTATTGAATATCTTTGTGGATTTTTAAAGGTTGAGGGTCCCTCCCAAAACCCCTTTGTAAAAGGTTTGGGGACCCTTTTAAAACCCCTTCTTTTACCAAATAAAAAAAATGGACAAAAAATGGACAAGATGCAACAAAACTCATATATTATTTATAATTAAAATTCACTGAAAAGTATCAAAAACTTTATTTTGACTATCATTATTTAATATTAAAAAGATATAGTTTATATCCAAAGATAAAAGCAATATTTATAAATTATTTAAATAAATTATTTTTATTTATATTTATTTAAGGGTAGGGTTTTTAAAGGGTTGTCTTCTTTCTTTTACATAGATTTAGTAGTGTTGAGCTATTTGGTGTTATCCAAATTTAAACTTTGGTGTGAGCTATATCAACTATTTTTCCAACCATTGAACCAAAAACCCTTTAACATTAATTAAAATTTTGTTATACAACCTAAATAATATATATTTTTAAGAGAATATAAAATTTTATAAGAGTTATAAAATAGGATATATACTATTATAAATTTTAAAAAGTCATTCATTATTATTTCCTTGTTAAATATATTAAACACAACATCATTGATTAATATTTTCATAGATGAATGTATTAGCAAAAAAAAAAAAAAAAGGTAAGTAGTCAATATATCAACCTAACAGGTAACTAACCAATAGTAATGATAAAGAGGTTTACCCATTTTGAATAGGTGTGTAGACACCCAAAAGTTTCACAATGTTATTCCTACATACTTGTAGATCCTTTTGGACACTTGTAGGTTTACATAGGTTGTCATAGGTACCCATAGGCTATTGTAGACCAGTGTAGACTATTGTAGATCCTACTAGACATGCGTAGATTGTTGTAGTCATGCGTAGTCATACATAGACGAACGTAGTCATGTGTAGTCATACGTAGATCACCATAGATTTTCATAGCATCGTGTAGAATCTCGTATACTACTCCAACTTTTTGGTCCTAAACCCTCATAAGCCTTCCAAATCACATCTAGTGCATTGGGATATCATTCGACGGTCTATTCACATGCAATTGAGGCCCCCATGGGGTATTAGTTGACCAAAACAATTAATAAGTCAATACCTAAAATCTAATTTAATGTTGACTTCACTTAAGTCACATTTTTAGGGAAAATTTGATTAAAATAACCCTTAATCTTAATTAGCACTAATTACATCCTCTCACATGTGTGAAATTAGGGTTTGTTGAGATATTTCTTTAATCATATATTAAATTGGTGTAAGCACCTCCTAATCAGGATTATCCCTAATCCATCCTCACACATGTGTGAGGATGAGATATTTCTCATAAGGAATGTAATGTTGCCACCTTGAATTTCTTAACTTAACCCTAGTCAGAATAAAACCTATGTTTAGTCAATAAAACCCCACCCACTGCACCTTTCTTTTGCCTATAAATAATGGGTCCCAAACCCCTAATTAAGTCTGATTCACAAATTCAACAAAGCATAGTTACTCTGCTAAAATGGAAAGCTAATATTGAACAATTAGTTTCTAGCACACACGGTCAGGTTTCAATGGTACACAGAGGCACCCCAACTACCTAGGAGTTGACCCACTAGAAGGATTTTGTAGAAGAGGCATCACAGCTCAAATCACCCTTTACCTCATGAATCTAGCCTTAGTTCGCCCCCCAGGTTGTGAATTGGGGTGACTCTCTCAGGGGCCAAGAAAACCACCCTTAGCATTAGAATGCAGGTATGCTCACATTTTCTACCTCTATTGCAAGTTTTGGAAACAAAAAATCTCACTATCTAGTTAAATAATCATTGCTAGACATAGTTTTGTCTTCATTACAAAGTTATCAAATATTTAGGGTTTCTAAATTTTTTAGGACCTGCAACTTTCCAGCAAGTGTATAAAATTTATTTCTCAAACAAATTTACATTTGTCTTTTATTTTTGCATATGGCATAAGCCTAAGTTGTTCTTCCTTCATTCATAGCTTCCATTGTTAAAATAAACTTTACATTCTAAAGTAAAATTAGGGTTTCTAATACCCTCTTACATTTCTAAAAGAATTTTGCATTCTAAAAGTTTAAGTTAGGGTTTCATAATTTTAATACCCTATTCCAAAATAATTTTGCCTATTCCAAAAGAATAAAGCTTTGAAACTTGCTAGGGTCGAATCACACTAATAGATTTTGTGTAAAGGTTGACCACATCGGAGTGTCATTAGTTTTCTCGAACCATTGGTACCAGTGGATGGCGTCATTTTCCAAGTGGAAGGAGGCGAAATGCACTTTTTGCATTTTTAGAATTTGATTTAGTGAGAAATATTGCTCTGCTTGGTAGATCCAGTTTGTAGGGTCTCCGCCTTCAAATTTTGGAAAGTCTAATTTGGTCATCTATGGTAAAATGGAAGTTTGTGGACCTCCTAACATTGCTCGATTTGATGACCCATTGTTGGTTTAATTTGAATGTGTTGTTGCTTGATTTTTACTAATAGCATCAAGTTTAACATCCATTGCAAATATTTTCTCGAAGAGTTCTCTTGTGTTATGGGCATTATCCTCTCTTTCCTATTTAACTTCTTCAGCGAGCCTTTTGTGTTTCTCATGAATGGAATCCAGTGATCGACGTCCATCGACCATAGCAGTTGGTTGGGTTTTTGGAACCTTTATACCTTCGTGAGGTGGGTTGCAAAAAAAATTTGACCAATTTGGTAGAGATTGCCAAAATTGCTAGTAAAAAAAATAAAAAAAAATTGTTTTATATTATATTTCCTTTTTTGACAAAATTTGGTGTTTCACTTTATTTTGAATTTTCAATTTTGATCGTGGCACGACAAGGCGGGTAGGTAGCAAATGAAGGGGAAGGTGGCAAGCACTAGGTACAAGGTAAGGCGAGCAGCCGCCAGTAAGCACAAGGCTAGCAGAGGTGAAAGCGGAGGGCATGTGAAGGGGTGACTGAGCTCGATGGAGGTAGAGTGGAGGATGGGCTAAGAGTGGCAGATGCAGAGCAACGTGGTAAAGAGGTGAGGTTCGGGTGGAGCAGAGCTCAGGCAGCGGATGAGCTCAGGAGGCTCAGGTGGCAGAGGTGCGAGGTGAAGGATGAATGATGCTCGATGGAAAAGGTTGGTTAGAGATTCATGATAGATGTCAGCTGCCCGACACATGCCAACCATCGACACTTACTCCCACATACACACGGGGGTGTCTAACCAAGCTAGACACTTTACCCTTGTGTGTTTTTATTTTTATTTATCCCCTTGGTTCCTTTCAGGGCCAATGTGGGATAAATTGAGTCTATTTTTTTTTTTTTAAATCTTCCTTTGTTGTCTCCGACGTCGACAACTTTTTTATGACGGTCAAAAAAATTAAAACCTTAGTCCAACTTTGATACTTTTAATTTTTTTTCATCGGGTTTTGTTGTAAGGTGCCAAAAAACGTATCCTCGCACTGAAATTTTTGTTTTCCACTGATTGAAGGAATTTGATGCTTTTGTTTATCCTGATGTAATCA